>CM034350.1:67830892-68100603 GCA_019925275.1 Mytilus edulis
ACCATTCTACTTTGATGTTGAATTAGAATGCAACAACTTTGATAGATTTGGAATGAGGAAGTTAGTTACATGACCAAATATTTATCCACCTGGGATTACTGGCTAATCCAACCACATTTTGTATGTTTCTGACCAGATCTAGAGGCGGGATATCAAGTGTTTGTCGTTGGGTGACTACCAACGAATTATAGGATACAGAGTTGACTATTGTTCTATAACTTCTGACTTGTTTAGTTGCGTTTCGTTCTGTTCAGTTTCGTTCCGTAATTATCTGTAATAGCACCAGCCAGTTATTTATTTATATGTAAGCCTATTTTTTTAAAACTGTAAACTGGGCTGATTTTGTTTTCTCTGTCACAAGTCAAGGAAGTTTTGTTATTTTCATTTTAATATCTTTTTATACGTACCATTTTATGAATACATATAAGTTTTAATGATAAAAAAATATCTTTGCTATGATTCAATTTTAAAATGTAAGTTATTGGTCGATCTCAAAACATATTAATATTTGTGTAATGTTCGTGAATTAGATGGTCATCGTATTATACTTTCAGGAAAGAACGTTCTTACAGAAAAACCAACGGGATCCACATATGATGAAATAAAACTGTGCTATGAAACAGCAGAGAAAAACAACAAAATATTAATCACAGGGTTCCAGAGGTAACATATTTTATATCATGTTATTATGTTAACAAAAACATTTGTTCCATTATATGTATTACAAGTGGTGAGACTCTTAATAAAATATTGAATCCATTCCAAAAAAATCTAATTAATTAGGAAAAAAATTAATTCACTGATTAATAGAGTCTTTAATTTTCCCGCAAGTTATCCATTGTTTATCATTGCTATACACATGTGTAATTAAACTCATCATAAATATAATACCAGGATTAAAATTTGGTACTTACGGAAGGCGCGCGTTTCGTCTACAACAGACTCACCAGTAACGCTCGAATCCAAAAAAGTTAAAAAGGCCAAATTAAGTACGAAGTTGAAGAGCATTGAGGACCAAAATTCCTATAAGTTAGTGAGATTTGACTTGTTCGTGTTCTGTTACAATGTCTTTGTCTCATTTGTTGTCCTATTTTACAATTTTGTTTTTACAGACGATTTGATCCATTGTTTCAAGATATATATGCAGCAACTAGAAATGGTGGAATAGGAGATATCCAAATGATAAAATTAACAAACAGAGATAGTCCAAAGCCAGCCTATGAATTCTTACTTAATACAGGTACATGTACATAGATATAAGAAAATGTGATATGAGTGTCAATGAGACAACTCTCCATTCAAGTTACAATTTGTAAAAGTAAACCATTAATATTATTATAGGTCAAAGTATGATCTTCAACACTGAGCCTTTGCTCACACCGAACAGCAAAATATAAAGGCCCCCACAAATAAGTAGTGTAAAACCATTCAAACGGGAAAACCAACGGTCTAATTTATATAATAAACGAGAAAAGAAAAATACTTTATAAACCACGTCAACAAACGACAACTACTGAACATCAGATTTCTGAATATATGTACATAGATATAGGAAGAGGTGGTATGAGTGCCAATGAGACAATTCTCCATCCAAGTCACAATTTATAAAAGTAAAACTTTTTAAGTTAAGGTACGGCCTTCAACATGGAGCCTTGGCTCACACCGAACAGCAAGCTATAAAGGGCCCCACAAAAATCTAGTGTAAAACCATACATGCATGTTTAAGATTTTCTGTAACGAATCATTCAATGAGTAATATCCGATGTAAAATTTACTATTTATGGTCTATATGTAAACTTAAAAAGCCGTAATCTAGTATTTAGTGATACCATGTCTGGTAAATTATTTTGCCATCCATTTACTGAAGAGTTTTTTTTACCCGAAATAACTTATTATACATCTTATTCTTTCTTTAATCGTGGATGTTAAGGTTTTTTGGATTTCTCACTTTAGATTCAGAAGGGTGTAACATTGTATCAGATCTCGCTGTACATGACATTGACATGATGGTCTGGATGACCAATGGCGAGTTACCAGAATCAGTCTACACAATAGGACATATACATGACCCAAAGCTCAAGTCAGCCAGACAACCAGACACTGCAGTCGTTACGCTCAAGTTCAAGAATGGGATAATGTGTACTATTGATTTGTCACGTGATGCTGTTTATGGTTATGACATTCGATTAGAGGTTAGATTTTATTTTTAACTATTACAAGTGTGGACACAGATGAGTGTGGATAGTATGTTTGAATGTTTGACAGTGTTTTATGATAAATGTAGTTCTATGATTTTCCTATATGTGTTATTAACTGTGTTGCACGATGACAACCAACCGGAGCATTAGGAGTATTGTTTATTTTATATTTAGTTTAGTTTTTATGTTCAAGACAGGCATGGAAGAGACACTAATTGCATCAGTTACCAAATGATTATGATAGAATATATTCCACATCTTTGATTTTGGATACATTTTATAGCTAGGAGAGCAACACATAATAGGTTCAATTTTTCGTGATTTTTTTTAAATTGGGAGATGATATCTGAGAACATGATATAAGGAGCCTGTAATTCAGTGGTTGTCGTTTGTTTATGCGTTACATATTCGTTTTTTCTTTATTTTTTGTACATAAATAAGCCTGTTATTTTTCTCCTTTGAATTGTTTCACATTGTCATTTTGAGACCTTTTATAGCCGACTATGGTGCATTAGCTTTGCTCATTGTTGAAGGTTGTGTGGCTACCGGTAATTGTTAATTTCTATGTCATTTTGGTCTGTTGTGGAGAATTGTCTCATTGGCAATCATATCACATCTTTTTTTATATGTATTTGCTAACTATTTGTATGGTTCTATTTATATATACTGAGTGCCAATGAAAACGCAACACTTGGTTTTTCAAAAATAAAATTTATATTAGAAATCATGATCTTTCAAAATGAATTGTTCTTGAAAATTAACAATTCTAACAATAGATCGATATCAAACAAAAATGTTTCATTGTCATCTTTTTGGCGCAATAGATAAACGAAACATCCAATGTCGAATCATCAAATCACAGTCCTAACAAAAAATGTTACAACCCTGTTGTGCAGTGCAATCTCGACAGCGCCGTGGAATTGATCATTCCGGACGGTTAATGTGATCTCGAGGAATGTTATTCCACTTGTCCCGCAAAGCAAACTCAAGCTGACTTTTTGATATTGGTGGTGGTTTTCATCGTCTAAACCATGTCAAATCTGATGCAAAATTTGCTCTATCGGACCTAAATCTGGCGAAACGCATGACTTTTGGCCAAGGCGGGTGCCAAACGTCTATGTAACCACCACTGACGATTTTTGGTACATAATGAATGATTTTTGGTCTACAGAATTTGATGTTTACGCCAGACGGCCGTTAAGATGTCGGCTGTGGTGCTCTTTAACTGTTGAATTTCTGTGCAAATGGTGCTTTACTGAAATTGCTCCAGAGGATCTACCGTGACCACCATTGAACTCTCCTGACCTTTGGACATCCATCAGAGTCGATATCGGATATGTTAAAGACCAAATGTATCGGTTTTGCTGAGCGTTTCTTGCTTTTTGAACCCCGGGATGTGGCTTATCATTAACTGATCCATTTTTGTTGAATTTGTGGATGATTTGGGTTATTGTAGAGGCTACAGTCTTCTCGAAATTGTATGCTGTGAAAGGCTTCATTGGATCATGTCGGAAACTGCATGTCACTGGTTGTCAGAAAGTCTTGGCATTTACTCAGATGTTTATTGCAGTTTCCTTACAATAAGGGCGGGAAAATTCATGACATTAGCCAAGCTTTAAATGACAAAATCGTGAAAATGGTGCGTATATTGAAAAGCGGTGAACTCGGTTTATGTCCGTTCAAAATAACCCTTACTTCGCATTTGTTCCAAAAATCACCCAACCGTAAAGTTGTCGACAATTGTCTTTAAAGTCATTTTCAAACAACTTTACAAAGTTGTAATATAAAAAAAATAAAAATTATCAGACTTTTTTGAAGAAAAAAAAGTGTTGCGTTTTCATTGGCACTCAGTATATCTTTGTGGTGGCTTGTCAGTATCATAAGTAAAACACTTTAAAATGTTGAATTGATCCTCAGATTAGAAGAAATTTATTGGTTTTTAGTAATGACAATGCCTAACATGATGCTTGGGCCTGATGAGCTAGAAAGTAAGCTTCTGTGCTGTTTTCTATCAATTCTTTGATAATATCTCCTTCAAAGCTGGTGAAAGCAAAACAAATTTGGTCAATGGACAAATAATGTTTGGTTCAAACAAAAAATAAAATGCTTTTATCTCCCTGTTACTTACACTGTACATAGAAATGATAATACTTGGAGACATCCTTGTACATGAGAGTTGTCTGTAAAATCTTTATTTCACAAAGAGTGAATTGCATAACAATGAACCGAGCTCAAAGCAAAGCACTTTAATAATACACTTAGACAGAGAGCTCAATCCAGTGATATACTTTGTACTACAGGTCCTTCATGAACATCCATCAACCAGAATCATATCTCAATAACATGCCATTCTACATGGTTGGATCAGAAGTCCTGAAAAAGACATGATTTTTTTTTTATCGTATTTAAAGTATATATGCATAGGTTAAAACTTTCACAAATTTGTGGTATAATCATTCAGTGTCTGGCAACTATCAATCGCTTCATGCACAAACTGATATAGGTTGAGCATGAGTGCCCCTCTGTTGGAAATAAAAACATACCTCCACCTAATTTTAGTCAACTGATGAAGAAACATTCAAAACTATAAAATGTTATCCAAGACTTGTCAGTGTCTATATATAGCTTTTCACCATCGCCACTGAATCAGTGATATATGTACACATAAATACAAGTAAGACTAAAATTAAAGTACATATATAAGACTAAAACTGACATTCGGTCTTTACCTTCATTCCCCAAGTCCTGTTCAAATCTAATTCATGATAAAATAAAAACCAGATGCTCCGCAGGGCGTAGCTTTATACGACCGCAGAGGTTGAACCCTGAACGGTTGGGGCAAGTATGGACACAACATTCAAGCTGGATTCAGCTCTAAATTTGGATTGTGATTAAATAGTTGACACAGCATAGGTTTCTGACACAGAATGAATGTGTTCTAATGAACTTAAAATTTTTGTTTTCTCTTAGAGCAATTCACTATGCTGTTGAATATTAATCCTCTCAAAAAAATGTTTGAAGAAATTTTCTTTTTTATTTATGAAATTTCAAATGAGAAAAATTGAACCCAATTTTTATAATCACATCCCCCTTTCCCTTATTCCAAAACTAATCTCAATTAAAATTTCTATTGGAGTTTGCAACAATAACTACTCATTTAAATACATCATAAAATATTAAGATATAAAAAAACTGCTTATTATCACTGAAGGGAAAAGATTATTTTAATTTATCAGTTGGTAGTAAACAGTGAATATACATTGTATATTGTATATAACAAAGATTTAAGTTGATTCTGGACAAAGAAAGATAACTCCAATTAAAAAAAAATCTTGCTATTGCACAATATTTTGCAATTAGATATTTCTTGCTTACTATTCTGGACAAAGAAAGATAACTCTAATTAAAAAAAAATTTGCTATTTCACAATATTGTGCAATTAGATATTTTTTGCCATTGGGCAATACTGTGCAATTGAAAAGACTTGCTATTGCACAATACTTAATATAATAATTTTAGATCCTGATTTGGACCAACTTGAAAACTGGGCCCATAATAAAAAAATGGTACATTTTTGGATTCAGCATATCAAAGAACCCCAAGATTTCAATTTTTGTTAAAATCAGACTAAGTTTAATTTTGGACCCTTTGGACTTTAGTGTAGACCAATTTGAAAACAGGACCAAAAATGAAGAATCTACATACACAGTTAGATTTGGTATATCAAAGAACCCCATTTATTCAATTTTTGATGAAATCAAACAAAGTTTAATTTTGGACCCCGATTTGG
Source organism: Mytilus edulis (assembly GCA_019925275.1). NCBI lineage: Eukaryota > Metazoa > Mollusca > Bivalvia > Mytilida > Mytilidae > Mytilus > Mytilus edulis. The sequence goes on from CM034350.1 coordinate 67,836,881, forward strand.
ACCAACTTGAAAACTGGGCCAATAATCAAGAATCTAAGTACATTTTTAGATTCAGCATATCAAAGAACCTAACTGATTCATTTTTTGTCAAAATCAAACTAAGTTTAATTTTGGACCCTTTGGACCTTAATGTAGACCAATTTGAAAACGGGACCAAAAGTTAAGAATCTACATACACAGTCATGACAGTTAGATTCGGCATATCAAAGAACCCCAATTATTCAATTTTGATGAAATCAAACAAAGTTTAATTTTGGACCCTTTGGGCCCCTTATTCTGTTGGGACCAAAACTCCCAAAATCAATACCAACCTTCCTTTTATGGTCATAAACCTTGTGTTTAAATTTCATAGATTTCTATTTACTTATACTAATGTTATGGTGCGAAAACCAAGAAAAATGCTTATTTGGGTCCCTTTTTGGCCCCTAATTCCTAAACTGTTGGGACCTAAACTCCCAAAATCAATACCAACCTTCCTTTTGTAGTCATTAACATTGTGTTTAAATTTCATTGATTTCTATTTACTTAAACTAAAGTTATTGTGCGAAAACCAAGAATAATGCTTATTTGAGCCCTTTTTTGGCCCCTAATTCCTAAACTGTTGAAACCAAAACTCCCAAAATCAATCCCAACCGTTTTTTTTGTGGTCATAAATCTTGTGTCAAAATTTCATGGATTTCTATTAACTTAAACTAAAGTTATAGTGCGTAAACCAAGAAAATGCTTATTTGGGCCCTTTTTGGCCCCTAATTCCTAAAATGTTGGGACCAAAACTCCCAAAATCAATACCAACCTTCCTTTTGTGGTCATAAACCTTGTGTTAAAATTTCATAGATTTCCATTCACTTTTACTAAAGTTAGAGTGCGAAAACTAAAAGTATTCGGACGACGACGACGACGACGCCAACGTGATAGCAATATACGACGAAAATTTTTTCAAATTTTGCGGTCGTATAATTACAACCAATGAAATCAAAGGCGAATTAAGAGCCCCCCCCCCCCCCCCCCCATGTCTGAAAAAATATGGTTGATTATTTAGAGGACCACTGGAGCATGAGCAGAGTGGGCCCTCTCTTAGGCAGTCAGAGGGCCCGCACTTATGAAAATTTCTGGATTCGCCACTGGAAATATCCCTCTAATAGATAGACTAGCGTTTAAATCCCAGTTTTCTAATATGGTAGCTAGGTGGAACCTAAAACTAAAAAATTTGAAAAAAATATTTTAAATATATTTCAAATGCATGTATATGTGATAATATAAATTCTCCAAATTTCACTGTATTTTCCCTTTTGATGTTTTTCAACTACAGCCAGTTTGGTGTGGGTTGATGTTTGATTGTTGTACATGTTATATATCGACATGAGATTTGTTCATATACATAATACTTATTTCCCTAAATTCAAATAAAATAGATGTGAGAAATTAAAGGAAACCATATGCAAATATTAAAAAAATAATTTGCATTTGTTCTTTCTGAAGAAATGGTGAAATCACTTATATATAGTTCTGATCAAAAGTTTCATGATAGACATGCATGGTAAATAAGTAGTAGGTTGTTTGAAGTTTGCAGCATATTCAACTTTGAAAATCTTTTTCAGGTCTACAATCCATATAAAAATCTGTATATATGCGGTATAATTTCCAATGAGACAGCTTTCCAGAGGTTAAAATAACAAAGTAATTATAGGCAACCATACAGCCTTAATAAGTGAGAAAAAAACAGTCTAGACATGTTAAGTAAGCAACAATTAATGTAATGGCCTGATTTGCAACTTATAAACAACAGGTTTGGAACCCTCCCCCCCAAAAAAATCAAAGAGCAGATTGCTCTGAGGGATATGATTGCCGTTGTTTCGTTGACACATGTACATGTATACATGTAGCTGGATAATATTATTTTCAAAACTAATTCAACTGCACATGTAAAATAGTTACAAAATAGCCAATCCCGGATAAAAGTGTATGAACAATGCAATTAGGCCTATTGTGTTTTATTTTTGTACTATCAATTCCAAGTTTACTTTCCACAGCAGTCACTGAGACTCAGAGTGAGAGAAGGTATTTCACTTCGTATCTTATCACCTATTTTCCTACGTTAATTCTAGGAGGAACCCCATTCCTAACTCTTTAAATATTTAATTTCCTCTCGGTCAGTGATCATGACTCCTTTCCGTACACATTTATCGGTTTAAATTTCGACCTTTTTTAATATAATACACTTTATTGACAGAACGAGCTAATACTCGACGTATTGTTTTAATTCAGAATTCACGGAAGTAACTTCCAGAAGGGAGACAACTCGAAACAATAATATGGAAGACTCCATTTCGCCTGAAGGGGTGTTCTACGATGTGGACTATATTTATTTAATTTAAATGATGCATATGATTTAAAATTATGCAACAATAATAACTTTCAATAGCAGACATACATAGAAAAGATCCCATGAGTTTAAAATTAATTGATTGAGTGGGGAATCCAGAGCAACCATTCAATCGAAAACCCCTCGAAGTCAAGAAAACTATACGCATGCGCATAATTTCCAAAAAAAAACCTGGAGCAAGAACGTATATTAAATGTTTATTAAACGATCTAGATAGTTCTCTATTTCTTTATGAAAGTACAATCTCAAATATCAGTTTCATAAAGGTAAAATATAAGAAAAACTCCACTTCAGTTCTTATATGACAGAAATAGATTTATCGGAATTCAGAGAACTTGCATTTTATCAAACTGGAAATTCCCTCTAACGTGTTTCTAAATTTAGAAAAACACTAAATATAAATACTGCGTAATTCTGATTTTCCGTGTTGTTAAAAACACGCATATAAGTCAAGGGAATTATCAAACATGAAGATTATGAAAAGAACATTATAGGAAAGTTGTTAAAGTTCAATCCCTTTGTTTGTTTTTACCTTTTAAAGCAAGACAATCATAAGAATCTGAGATGTTCCTTAATGTTTAGAATAAAACGATTGACGTGAGGGCAATGCTCTGAGCCACCAGTAAAGTCTACAGATTGCTTGAAAGCAATCGTATCCCAAAAATTGTTCCAATGAAGATAAAGGCAAGCCTGGAGGGGATTCATTACATTTGGAACAACTTTTCTGAAGGATGGATACGTATAAAAATTAAAATATGTAATAAGCTTTAAGATTGCCAATAAGACAACTACCCACAAATGTTCAAATGACAAAGCAATTATAGGCAACCATATACAGCCTTCAAAAATGAGGGAAACTGTCCCAACATGAAAATTATACATTAATACAATTGAGAAGAGAAATGGCCTGATTCACAATTCCACTAATAAACAGGTCGGGAACATATACCCTTCAAATAAACCAGATGCTCCTCAGGGCGCAGCTTGATACTACAGCAGAGGCCAAACCCTGAACAGTTGGGGCAAGTATGGACACAACATTAAAGCCTGATACAGCTCTGAATTTGGATTGTGATCAAATAGTCAAAACAGAATAGGTTTCTGACACAGAATGAATGTAGTCTAAGAACTTAAAACATTTAATATTAAATTGGACTTTTACCTATTGTGGTCCTTTATCCAAAAATCTTAATACATGGTTTGAGGCACTTGTCGCAGAAAAAATCCTATATATAGACTTAGGGGTCCCATTTGATATTCTGGGGAGGGGGCAGGAGGATTTGTTTTTGATCGGTTATTTATTTTTGTAATCTAAGAGGACAAATTATTCATTTTCTGCACTAGTGAAGCAAGATTTTTCATTTTCATTAAAGCAAGCTTAAGGGACTGATTATTCATTTTCACAACTGTATTTATGATATTCGAAAAACATACAATTTTCAAATGATTTTTTATTATAAACAACATATTTGTGTTTCCTTTAAATTTTTATTTTGACATTATTTTTTTTTGCATACAGAATGCTATAAATTTTTATTTTGACATTTTTTTTTTGCATGCCGAATGCTATAAATTTTTATTTTGACATTTTTTTTGGCATGTTGAATTGATATGCACGCAGTTGCGTGTTGGCATATAGGGAGCTATGCTCCTGAATACAATTTAATTAAATATATTAAATAACTTGGAATCCTCCCCCTTTATAAGTAGAGACAACCCATAACCTCAGAAATATTAATCTTAAATTTATATAAATGAAAAGAAGGCTTCCATAAATAAAATTCAACAATGTTTCTTAAAATTGGTAAAAGTGGTATAGTCATACCCCAACATGTTGACCATAGATAGACAAACAATCCACTTGCATTCGATTCGCATTTGAACTATGTGTTTGTTAATGTAAACCATTTCAAATGTGAATTAAACTAATTCAAATTAGTTAATGTCAATCCAATTCAAATTAGGTGTGAACTCAGTATGATTGTCAGGTAGTTTCAAACTGAAAGATACTTTTAAGGGAAGGGAAAGAAACGGATAAAACCATGTGTGTTACAAACACTGTTTATTCAAGTCAGAATCCTGGATCTCAATAGTACTTTCATAATGTCAAATAAAAACATGAATATGATAGTTACATACAATGCTACATGCATTTAATACGTATTAAATAACATTTATTTTAGTGATTGGTAATTCGAAAAAATCTTAAATTCAGGCGTAAATTGAGACAAACAATATCACTGAATGCAGTTTCTAGTCAAGTGACCAGCAAACATGGAAATTTACCTTTTGAATGAAAGGAGAACTCTTACATTGAAAATGAATGATGTAAATCTAGATTCTAATAATAGCCGAAGGGAGCTCACATTCACAACAGTTAAAGCATTGCTGAATGAGTGAACAAAGCATTTTTCTCATTAACTTGAAAATCCACCTATTTTTATAATGGTAAAAACCCGAATTTTAAGACATAAATTATAAAATTCCTGATAAAAAGCGGTGCTGAGCATGCATGTAATATGCTTGAAACATATTCAAAGAATAAAGTTTTATAACTTTCTAATGTCATTTCCAAAACTTATCAAATCCTAAATCTTACTGTGGATTCCTATATTTTTCGTGGATGTCAATTCTCCTGGATTGTTGAAAACTTGCATATTCATCGATATTTGATTTTGTGGTTTTAACAATCCAGACAGACAAATAGCAATAAGGTGTTTAGGAAAACATGACCTAAAACCTCCTTCATATAAGACAAAAATACATGGGAACGCATACTGAATGGTCAATTGTGTTCAATATGAAAATTGCAGTTAAGATGGTAAAATCACAAATCAGCCCTTACTGTAAATGGACTATGACTTTTGAGCAAATTTAAAAGTAGTCTGAGATTACTCTGATGTCCAACGGCTGTTTTGCCAGACAAGCTGGGGCCGTGGGATGTCAGAGCTCGTCCCATATCAAAAAGTGGATATTTGCCCACCCAAAATAGATGCGCTGCTTCGCCGCTTCTGATGCCGACTGACGGCCATGGAGTTATATAAATCGGGCACCAATCTGTTCATTTTTCATTTATCTCTTCATTTATGTAAGTTTCACCTACCTGCCAACCTTTATTTTTCCATATTTTAACAGTTTTCACAGTGACCCATCGATTTCGGCATTTTGCCTTTCATTTTCAAAGATAATCACGTGACCAAGAGAAAACAGTGTTGATTTATGCAAATGACCATAATGTTACACCTCGTTCATTTACGATGCAAGTTATCTAAATGTCCGAGAGCTTCCGATTGTAACGTGGTCGGAACTAAATGCTTCATACCGATCTCCTGTAAAGGAGGTGAAAAATCGTGGTCGGCTACTAAATGTTAAACCTCGATCTCCTATAAAGGAGGTGAAAAAATATAAATATTTGCATATTTTGAGTCTCGAGACCACGAACTCTCTCGTAACTTGACGTACATTTGAAAGTGAAAGTCAAAATGCCGAAATCGATGGGTCACTGTGAAAACTGTTAAAATATGGAAAAATAAAGGTTGGCAGGTAGGTGAAACTTACATATTAAATGAAGAGATAAATGAAAAATGAACAGATTGGTGCCCGATATATATAATTCCATGGCCGTCAGTCGGCATCAGAAGCGACGAAGCAGCGAATCTATTTTGAGTGGGCAAATATCCACTTTTTGATATGGGACGAGCTCTGACGTCCACGGCTCCAGCTTGTCTGGCAAAACAGCCGTTGGACGTCAGAGTAATCTTGAACTAATTTAAAGGGAAATAACAGGGAAGGGGCCAAATAGTGTTCAAGGGGAGCAAATGCCCTTTCATTTGGTATGCAGGTTTCAAAAATAGAGGGAGAATAAGAGGGAAAGTTGAGTCATCTTATTAGACTTCAGTTAAATAATGACTTATGAAGTTATGAAGACTTACCCACTAATTTAAAAAAAAAAAAAACCCACAATACTCAGAACTATGTCTAATTCACTTTGATTACTGATATGCAAACCTAAAAACAGAAAAATATATCATAAAATAGTGATTGAAAGATTCATAACACTTTGAAAGGATAATTCAGACACGTGTTACACGGGGAGCATGTTTGTTTACAAATAATAATGTCACGTGATTTGCGCAGACCTCACATGTTGCATCGCCCTTACAATCCACTAATACATAACCCATTATCATGCAAACATGGAACGTGAATGTGATTGGTTATCAAATAATACAGAAATAATGCATGCACAGTTTATGAAGAAATTAGTTCATCAAATAGATCGATTTTCACTTTTGACACGAAAAGGTCGGGTTGACATTTCTGTCATCGGGGATAATATTGAGATAAATGGGATGAAACTGACCGTCAAAAAGGTCTAGAGAAGCACATCAGTAGAACCTTAACATTAATAAGTAATACTTACCAAAATTTCTCTAATTAATAAACTATATAACTGAAATTTCACAAAGATAACGGTAAATAATTTTGATGGTGGAGGCGATGCTGGTTAAATTGACGCGAAATAATATTCTTACTCCTATTGCTTTACGTAAAAAAAATGTATAGAATTGAATTTGACTAAAGTTGAACATAAAAAAACGTGAATATGCAAAATCCTGGTAATATATTAATGATAAAAGTGTGTATAAATTTCTGTAAACGAATTTACCCGTATACTTCACTAAGAATTACATTTGAGCGCAAGGAGATCTTTATTGTGAATCGGTTTATTAACTCAGGGTCGAAGTTCAACATGTTTATATTAACGGAATTTTTTTGCGTTGCTTTTAAATCAGATTCCATCTATTTTTATTACGGGTTTCCACATCTTTAAATCGGAATTATAGAAAAAATGGAATGTTGTTAGCAGAATCAAAACAGAAATGATGAACACTGCAACATTTTCAGCAAAACATAAATAGGACTAGTAGAGGATCTGTGTATTCACATTATTTGTAAAACTCTCCTTATTCCTGTGAAGCGTGTGCTTTACATCGAGGCTTGTGCTTTACATCGAGGCTTGTGCTTTACATCGAGGCTTTCTATGCTTATCATCGACGCCACAGTACTTCAACCAATCAGACAACGTTTATTTGGGCCATTCGACCTGTTTTAACTCAGATTTTGGAATTTTTTAATCGAAATTATAGAAAAATGGAATGTTGTTAGTACATATAAAATAGAAAAAGATGAATACTATTAGTTAAAGCAAGTTTGGATGGGGTTCTGTGTATTTACATTGTTTGTACAACTCTCCTTACTGATGCCATATTTTGGAATTTCCGTGACCTAAATGGTTCGCGAAAATTAATATTTTTATATATAGTATAGTAACTATATTATAATAGTTATCTTAGTTTGTTTATGGTTACTAGTATGACATTCGATTAAAGATATAAGACTGGATCGATTCCCGTTCCGGGATGAAAATTTGAGGGACTGAATTTTCGACTCTCCCTTGACACCATTTGCGAGTATGGTCTTGAGGAGACGATAATAGTCCGTCGGAAGGGGACGATAAATGGCTGACCCGTGTTAAGGGAGAGTCATATCTCTTGCACGTTAAAAACACCATTGTAGATTTCGAAAAAGAGCAGGCTAATTATAATGCCGCTACAAGTCAGCACTCGCAACCGCAAAGTGGAAAAGGATTAATATAAGTTGCAAAACTTGTTTCCTAATCCACTATAAATAAATATGTTTAAACTAAAGATATACAAGACTGTCTTAAATACTATTTATTCCATAGTAGTGTAACCAATCTATAAATTTATTCAGTTAAAAAAAGGAGATGTAATATCAATTATTGAGTAAAACTCTCCACCGGAGTCCAAATGACATTGTTTAACCAAGGTTATCTTGGTTGTACACAACAGTTAGCAAGTTCCATACCATACAGTAAACCTTAAGGGGGTTCGCGGGTCTAAATCATTTATATAGGATTTCTCTATATTTTTCTATAAATAAACTTTATCTTATAGTTAATAGAAAAATAAAATAAAAAAAAATGGGGTCACCGTTCATTTGCGCTCACAATCTGCCTTCGAAAGAAGCATAAAAGTGTTTTTTTCTGTTGAACTAATAGGAGAAATAAAGGTAATATCGAAATAAAAAAAGAAATTTATTACAGAAATCGCTCAAATTTTACAATAATTTAGTTTAGGTACAGCATATATCGAAATTATATTAAAAAATATAGGTCACCGATGAGTTAAAAGAGATATTTCATTTTTAAAGCCAAAAAAATGGCATTTTTCCACCAAAGGGAGATAATTTGGAACTTTTTCAATGATGTTTACATTTTAAAAGTCATCGGGGGCCAACACGAAACAATACAAACGAAAAAAAAACAACCCATCAAGTCTGATTTATGACTAAACAATAAACGAAACACCAACATCGCAGCATGACAAATAACAACAAACCTGACAGTACTTAAATTTGGTGTTGCCAAGGAGTAAATGTAATGCTAATGAATAATGGGGTAACAACACACATAAAAGCATATACTTTTATTTAGTTTAAACTTTGGAATTACTTGACTCATTGAATTTGGCCATAAACTGTGATTCATCATAATACAGTTTTAATGACAAATTTGCTTAGGGGCGGATTTGGTGCACATGGGAATATCTACATCCTGTTCGTAAACTTTATTGCCGAAACGTACTTTAATTAAATGTTGCCAAGGAGTGAATGTGGTGCTTTAGTCATCCCATCGCAGTTCCAGTCGGTATATCAAGCGCGTTTTTAGTTTTTTTTCATTCCCGAAGCTTCCAGATATTTTGAAATAATAGAATACCAAGAAGATTGTCTACCCATGTAGAATTTAAAACTCATACTGCGTTTTTAAATTAGTTTTCTCTAAATCAAACATCGGACGGCATGGTAATTAATATATTTTCGTGACATGATGTTTTGAAATAGATGTTAGATTAACTTCTTTTTGATAAATTTTAGTTTATTAAGCCATCGATTTTACATTTACTATTTCCATTTAACAATATTGTTTCCAAATTAATGTCTCAAATAAGTACTTACAGTTATATAGTTTATAAATTTGAAAAACCAGGTTATTGGAGTTTTCATATGAGTTACTTTGGTCTGAGAAATCAATATCAAACTTTCTTAATTTATCACTAATTTATCAGTGTCCCAACTTTGAATTACTCTCCACGTGAGCTATGATCCTTTAAACCGCTAGGATAAAACTTATATTAAATGAAAATTGTATAAATGCTATCCTCTCATTTTCACTGTACCCAAGATGAAAACAAAGATGCACACTCCAATTGATCAGCTTACTTATAGCTTCCTCAAATCCAATTAAAATTCATATTTTAATTAGACTTGTGTACCCAGGAGAAACATCAAAAGATGCGTTTATATATGAGATTTAACTTTCAAAGTAAATATATTTCTTCCAGTTATTTGGTTCTGGTGGAATGGCATCTGGTGAATCTCCCAGACGGTCTACATCAGTAACAGATGCTGCACATGGTGCTTTACTCCGACAACTTCATCATTCTTTTCCTCAGAGATTTGAAGGAGCATTTGAAAGTTTACTAACTCATTTTGTTGACTGTATGGATGGTATGCATTATTTTATTAGTAGAGTTTGTACTTTTATGTTTTCCTTTCATGTTAGGGGCCTTAATCACAGGTCATACCATTTAGTATTTAACTTTTGATAATGTTGGGGCTCTTATATTGTCTAAGTCATATATATATATATGAAGAAGTAGTAGCTAAGCTGCACCATATCATTTTCTATATTTATTTGTTTTAATGTTAGCAACAAACCCCTAGAACAGTTGTATAATGCATCCAGTAGAATAAATGGCACCGGTAACCCTTTTGTCTTTGACTATACACATGTACTGTGTTCACCATTTACTCGCTGACAGAGTACACATATACTTAGGGTTGTCGGAAATGTACATGACATGAACCAAACCGGCGTTTTGCATTTGCGCCGATCTGCATTTCATTTGCGCCAATTTTTTCTTTCATTTGCGCCGAATTTTTTTTCATTTGCGCCGATTTTTTTACAGGTAAATTACAGGTGAATAGATATTAGAAGAAGTGGTATGAGTGCCAATGAATGAACTCTCAATCCAAGTCATGTTCTTTTTCATTTATCATTTTAGACCTCCTCAGTTAGCCACTTGTACAAATTTAATGAATTATCAATCATAACTTGTATATAACTGGTGTCCCCTGCTCACCACGGGTAGTGGAAGAAGTCCTACAAGATACATCTCCAGACTTTACATTGACTGTACCCGCTGTCTTTCGGACATCTACCACATGCATGGTTATGCTCGTTCTGTGTTTTGACAATAGAATCCGTGGTGACTCTGGCTGTACACGATTTTATGGCACATTAGTAAAATGTGTTTCAGGACACTTATCATCCGATATGTATGGCCCTCGATGATTAAAGAATTGACTCCTCGACTCGTTTCAGTGTGCAATATGTCTATCATGTTACTATGAAGTTTCAGAACAATATGAATCAAAATTAACATAAATGAACAGCATTTATAACCAGACTTTACCAATAGTATAGTACAGTACATAGTACATGATGTACAAGTATTAACTTACCTGTAAATCTAATTAGGAGCAAATATAAAATCGGCGCAAATGAAAAAATGAAATCGGCGCAAATGAAAGAATGAATATTTTCAAAATCGGCACAAATGTCATACGCCCGAACCAAACATATAACAATGATGAATTTTGTACTATAGTTTTTCTGAGATATTTGCTCTTGAACAAGGAGATTATTGTAAAATAGATAATATATATCAAATTCTCAGACCAAATTAATTCTAAAAGTTTTAAAACAAGACTACCTCTTATCACTCATTGTTTGAATTATATGTTTTTATCTTTTAAGAGGGGTGGGGGGACAATAACTTTTTATGTCAACCTTTTTTGGCCCTTTTTAAGGTGTTTTTAATTGTTATCTGAGATCAGTTTAAGCTGTTAACTGTTTTCAACCCACTTTGTTAACTGTTATCAGCATTTTTACATTTTTTGTTAACTGTTTTTGCCAAAATCGAGGTGTTGTTAACATGTTAACGGACCCCCTATTCCCCCCTCTTTTAATTGTGTTTTTTTTCTTCAGGAAAGACGAAGCCACTTATTACCAAGGAAGAGTGTTTGTTGGTAGCCAATATATCTGAAAAGGCTGTCCAATCGTTTGTGGAAGGACGTGCAGTACAATTTTGAAAAAAAGATAACAGAAACGCTTGCAAGTTAGCTTTGGACATTAAGATGGGTCGTACATCGATTGCATCCAATCAGGGAAAATATTGGTGACAACGAATGATCCGCAGTATTATGTCACATGCAATTTATGAGTCATATCCAAATCATAATTATATACATGTTGAAATGAACTTTAATGAAGTTTAATTGTTTCAAATTAAATATTTTTATACAAATGTGTGTGGTTTTTCTTTATATGCATTTATAAAAGTAACCTAAAATAATTAATTTGGATACGTTGCACTTTCTCTTAATTTTGTGTTTGGAGTGTCATTATAAGCTTTTTAATCCACCTTCGTCCTTAAAAGCTAATCTCTCTAATGTTATTTTCATGCTTATCAAGTTCTGTGTTTGTCTGGTTTAAAACGTATATATATGATCATGCTATCATATTAAGATTGGTCTTACCAATCCATGCGCTGTAGTCGTTGTTTGACGTTCAGTGGCAAATATTATAATGCATATTCGAGACAAGCAAAACATACTAGGGTTTGTACTAAAGTTAATCATGTTATTATTGAATCACATCATATGTAATTATTTGATCGCCCCAGGAGATGGATTGTTATAAAGATATACATATTAAATAGGCGTCCTAAGTAGTGGCAAAAAATAAATAAAGTGAATAGGGGTAAACCGATTTCCATGTGTATGTCATGATATCTAAATCACATTTATCGATGACGTTTCAAACCAAAAGTTTGAAAAAAAATATTAAATCACAAGCTGTTAATGCTGTTTGCTTTATGATGCTTTTTCTTCGATGTCATGTGGATGGTGACTAAATCCATTCATCAATGTACAAGTTATTGAAGTGCACTATACGAAAACCTTTTATTCTTCAAAATATAAAGTGACATTTCAATTACTAGTAAGTAGTTCATACATTACATAATCTGTATTATATAATAACCACTTTATTTTGGGATCCGTCTGTGCCTTCCACTAACGTCCAATCTATACGTGTGACTATCCTTTTATTTAAGAAAAGTTATGATATATAACGAACCATTCCTAATAAAGATGCCTGAAGAACTGTAGTCCATTTTTTTTTTACATAATTCCTTGCAATTTGAACAATTTGCTTTGAGCACTGTTGACAGTATTTGCTTTTCGTGGTTTATACTGAATCATGCTCTTTTAAACATCCATCCATCATCATCATCATATTTCAAACCTAAGCATTTTGTCCCTGTTATGAACGCATACATATTATGACAATAGTAGTTTGGACTTGGAATAAATTTCTAATGTATACATGTATGGGATCTTAATTTGAGATTTGTTAAAGGTCATCATATAAGATATTTTGCAATGAATAACGAAAAAGAATAAAACTGATATAAATTTTGCTATCTGTGTAATATAATATGGAAGGAGTAAAACAACCTTTTTCTTTTTGTCAAGCCTTCGACTTTTATCGAAAAATCGAGACATAGCAATCCTACATTCCGTCGTCAACGTCCACAAATATTCACTTGTGGTTAAAGTTTTTGAAATTTTGATAACTTTCTTACACTATCCTGGATTTCTACCAAACTTGGACAGAAGCTTGTTTATGATCATAAGATAGTATCCAGAAGTAAATTGTTTGTAAAAGAAAAATCCTATTTTCCCGTATTTTACTTATAAATGGACAAACATGTACATCTTTATATTTCAATTGCATTAGACTTGAGATCGCAAAACTTGGCTATCAAATTATACGCTTTTCAAACGAAACCATCTTTTTATCACTTTTTATTCTTCAAACATTTTAACAACAATAACAAGCAATCAATATTTAAACAATGACAACATTAAATAAAACCATTATTTTGTCAAAGCAAATAGACGAAGCATTATGAAGGCAAGGCGCTACATATATTTCTTTGTGGCATATAAGCATATCATATTTACACTGCAGCAGTTTAAAGAGAACTAAATTACGAGGTTTGACAAATTTAACGATCGCTTTGATAGTCCCATAACTATATTTTATTGATCTATTGGTTTTTTCATATAAGGACAACCGAAAGAATTGCATGTCAGTAGGCCTGAATACAATAGTATTTTTACTTGCATAGATTTTTCATAATGAAATTGTGTTGTTTAGTTTATCAGTACTTCAAATTTTAAATTTTGATTGCAATTTTCTCTTGAATAGTATTTGATTGATACGTGATATTGAGATCTATAGTTTTTTGTACATGTAAATGACCGCAATGATTTTAGAAATCAACTGTTCCTCTTCTGAAAAACTGAAAGGACAGCATACATTTCCTCCTTGCCATCAGGAGATATGACGATTTGTTCTCCCTCGAATATTTCATATTTGATGACTTTTCGATGGTTGCCAAATCTTCATATCTCCCTACAGCTAACTCAAGAGAATGATTGTTTTTTTATTCCTCTTCTTATTATGTTTTACTTTCTAAACATAGATATATCATTTACCTACAATTTTCCTTATCCTTACTGTTTTCAATGTTTGTTATAATATTTCAAACTGGAATCTGTCAATCTGTGACCAAATTAATCAAACATATATCATTATGCTTGTATTCAAAATGAGGCATACGGAACTATTTAAGGAAAAAACCTTAATCAAAACAACACTATAATGAATATGGGATAATTCAAAATCAAATTAATATTTTACGACAAATCCCAAGCAATTACATTACTGCAATAACTCTTTAAAATCTGGAATTTATTTAAACAGTCTAAAACTGAACATTCGGATGTGTTCTTGACGGATTTGGGTTATAATGAAGATTTGAGTTTGAATAGTTTGAACCAGGCCTGCCATGTATTCGATTAAACGTAGAATCGTGGTTATAGCTTTTCGACACCGGAGTACTATATACTGAAGGATCATGGTAATTGTCACGTGATCTTCTGGGCGATTCCTGTTGGGTATCCCTTCTACTTATTATCTCAACTTCTGCTTCAACATCTAAAACTGGATCGAAATGATCATTCTTATTCGACAAATAAATTACTGGATATGTTATTTCTTGGTGCGTTAGAGGCTTAAATGTTTGCCATCTGAATTCGATATTTCCTTTGATTCGGCATGGAAAATAAACTTCAATGACAGTCTTTAATAAAGTAGCTGCAGCTAAAATTTCTACATCCGTTGCCCATTCTCGAGGTCTTCTCATACTAGTTAAATACTGATTCATGCCTCCTCGACTTAGCAAAAAAGTTCGATATAATTCCGGATTTTCTCCAACATGTTTAGTGATAAGCTCACGAACGCGTATGTGTTCGTGCTCTGATCCAATTATACACATGCTTATGGCACGAAAAAAGCAATTTCCATCCCCTTGAACTGAAATAGTCTCCTTTGGGGCGGTTCTATCGTAAAAGTTTTTCATATGTCCAAATCTAAAGCTTTTTATAACTTTAATTTTGAATTGTTCGGCTTTTTCATTTTTCCACACCTCAGTAATAGGATAAAACGTCCTCAAGGAACCTCTATCATCGTCTTTTTTCTTCTTGGATGTATAATAATCATCATTGTTCTCTTTTAACCTTGTCCGATCAACTGTAGCATCATAACTGGTCCTTCCAGCAGTTGCCCTTAACGAGTCTAAGCCGGCATCAAATGTAGATTTGCGAGGAGATCTAAATCCAAAAGGGTTATTCATTTCTGTTCTGGATGCAAAAAGGTCATTGTTGATCTCATTAAGTCTCGTCCGATCGACCGCAGCGTCGTAACTGGTCCTTCCTGTATTTGCCTTGAACGTGTCTATTTCGGCTTCAAAAGTAGAAGTTTTTCGAGGTGATTTAAATCCAAAAATGTTATTCATACTCCGTGTTCTTGTTAGCCATTACCGCATTTCGATGGATAACTGGAAATGAAAAAATAATTGTTTACAGATTATGATCGAAGTTTAATTGTAAGGTTCATATTTTAACACAATAAGTTTGTTTGTAAATAAGTATAATGATGGTGTTTTATAAAGTCTGACATAACATGGTCCTTGCTACTTGTACAACAGTGCAACTATATATGTATTTCGTACCAGTAAGGCATCTGCAGTAACTGACTGGATTTCAGCAAAACTTTGACATAATCCTTATTCGTATGGTCGTTTCTCTCAGCAAAACACGAATTTTGAATCAAAAGACTTGTTGATCCTTTTCGATTATCAAATATTCAACTTTTCTTTTCAAATTTTTCAAATTTTGGTTTTTGAAATAATTTGGATTCCAGCATCGCAGAAGAGATGGATATATGTTGTCGAAGAGCTTATCTGGTGCAATAAATGAGTTATATACAATTAACTGTTATGTGTGTAATTACTACCAAAAGGAGACACATCTCGAGAGCTTTTCGTCAGCCTATAAGCTCAGGAGTTCGTTACTGCATAAAACTACATAGTAGTGTTCTATTAAAATTAACTGTTGTTAAGCTTAGAAAATCACTTAAATTAGGGAATGCACGTATCTCTCATGCCTAGCTCTTTCCATTTTCTTTCCAGATTTGGCAATACATGTAGGTTTTAATGATATCTGAACTTTTTCAAACGTTTTGATCATATCGGTTCTTTTTCTAACGTTTTGGCCTAGCTCATCACTGAAAAGACTGCGATGATTTTTGTCGTATTGGGATCTGATACAGTAAAATTGATAATCGTTCTTGTGATAAGAGTGAGTTTATAAGAATACAGATACTAAGATGAATTTTGGATACATGGTACCAGCTTCAGGTTTTACATGCATATCATAGACTGATTTGTCTAGTGTTGGTAAAAAGGAAACAGTTTGTGTTTAGTCGAGAAAGGAGTCTACATGTTTTCCGCTCTTATGTCGGGTTGTTGTCTCTTTGACAATTTCCCCATTTCCATTCTATATATATAGCATAAGCATGTGCCTCCCATTGTGGAACTATCGATTGTGCACATTTTTTTATATGTTAAATTAAGAATGTAAATGTGGAATGCGTCAAAGAGACAACAACCCGACCAAAGAGCAGAAAACGGTCCAAGGCTGACAATGGGTCTTAAAATCAGTGAGAAAATCCCGAATCAGAAGCGGGATTGAACTGGCTCCTAAACACAAATGTGAACTCGTTCAGTAAAAATGGACGTCACACTAAACTAATAAGCATTACTTATTTGTTGTTAATCAGTTGCCGTGAGAGAATGTGTAGAGACAAGAACGAAATAGGCACTTCATAACTGTACGGTGGACGAAAATTATATATTTCTTGTCTACAAGCTTTAATTGTAAATTATGGTTTGCTGGAGTGCACCCATCGATGAATATCACAATCATAGTCAAGACTTCATTTATTCTGTTTGTACTTAACTTAATCAAAGAGTGTGACCCATAAAATGAGCATAGCAATGTCGTTGCTGTGATGTTCCCCTATTACCAAAATGAGACCGTTGACTTTTGGTAAGTTTGATGTTTGCTGTTTGTATCTTTTTGGAATATATGCATGCGTGTAACCGTTTTCTATTTCTGCTTTTCTAAACGGACAAGCGTTCATTGCACATGATGAAGGTTTCCATAAGCACATATTGTACTCGAGGAAATTGGTATCATGCTTTTTGTTTTACGGCAATTGGATCGGATCATTGCTTATAGACTTAAAGTCCATAATGGTACACAATCAATCGCTTGAGCTCTGACATAATTAGAAAGTATACCCAAGACAATTCTTTACTTAAACAATTCTGACAGCAACACACATAATCGACTAATATAAAGATCTAGCAACTGTACCGTGACAAACTCCTGTATAAATTTGGTATTTGGCAGTACGAACTCCCGTACAAAAAGACATTTATATCTGGTGTTAAAAATGATTACAAATATACTGAATATGAACACATTAGTGATGTAAGAAATATCTTGTACTATTCCAAATCAAATACATTTCCTTAAATCCAACATGTCCAATGTTGTAACCATCTAGCCGGCTTTAAAATACGAGGGTCTGGGACCTTATTCTCAAGTCCTTACAGTTTAGAATCACTCTTTTCTCTATCTTCATGTTATTTACCCCCTATTTTCTCTATTCTGTACATATTTTGCCTTTTATTCCGTATTTATTGCCTATTATTCTGTATATCGTGGTCCCATCCAGACCCTCCTATAGTTACATGTATAGATCCTTTTTATACTTATATATATGCAATATATGAAGAGCTCAAATGTAGCATGGGCGTCCATTTGAATGTAACTTAGTCTAACATTAGATGTGCATCTCAATAGCCATGACAACCCCGTCTGATAATCATGATCTAGGTAGAACAACAACATAATTTTAATCAACGTTAAAAGATAGTATCTCAGAAAAAACGTTAGAAAGGATTTAATGATGTGGATTGACTTGTAGCAACCAATTTGAATAAAGCGAAACTAAAATGCACCTAACTTTAGTACACGATATAGCATTGATATTTAAGCATACTTACATGTATAATGTAAAGTCCGTTATTGTGATGTTATGTCATGTTGTGTTATTTTGACAACCATATCGAAATTCTTTAAATTTGAATGACGATAACACAACTATTAAATTCAAATTTCGTGAGTTGCCACTTCAGTTTAATATCTACAAAGACACTGTTATGGTGTTGAAAGTGCTTCCGCTGACTGCGCAGACGATTTAAATTTTAAAAGATATGCTTAGACATGACTTTAAAAGGAATTTAAATCTATATTCTTAATGACATTGTTTTAATACCTATTTCATACCTGAATAGTATCGATCAATAAATCAATTTATGTAACAATTACGGTACTCTTTAAACTAATATTAGGTTAACCTGTTATAAGCTGACGTTAAAAGGTTTTATTTTAGGCGATTTAAAGTAATAGAAATGACTTTTAACCGACTGATAGTTTTCCGGAATAAGTTGAAGTCCGAATCCGTCGATTCACTTTCTATTTACAAATTCCAAGATGTCAGCCCCCATTAGTCACATTATTTTCGATGTTGATGGTCTTTTACTGGGTATGAAATATAAATTGTAAACAGCAAAAGTTTTATCTAGAAATATGTCTTATTTATAATATTATGACAATGATAATTATTTTTCTCTAACTGTAAAGGGCCTTTGAATTGAAGCTATTGAGCTACAAATGTCAAACCAGGATGTCGTGACTTTTGACTGTTTGACCCCCTAAATGCTAAAACTTAAAAAAGAGAAGGGTTTTTATATTGAATCCCATACTCACCATAGCACTTTTCTGATTTGTCTCTTATCTTAAATAAAACACCTGTCAAATTTTAAAATGTCAGAGGCATTACTTTTGTCACTTGCATATATTTCAGGTATTTTCAGTGTTCTCTTGCATGTCTTGTCCTTCTTAAATGTAGCATCATGTGTGATGCAAGTAGTTTGAAGCTTTGGGACAATACTTTTTATGCAAGTTATGGTCCTTGTGATATTTTTGATGGTTCAACAATAACCAGGAAACTGCTTGATATTTCTGGGAAATATATAAGATGATGTAATACTGCTAGGCTTAGGCCACACATCAAAATATTTTGGTTCGCCTAAACCCTACCCAAAAGTAGAGACAATGGGTAGGTAGGTAGGCTTTTTCTTTTTTTTATTTTGACAAAGAGAAATTGAAGTGTCAGATGATTTTTTAAGTCTGCATGAGTGAAGTCGATTTGCAAATGATCTGATTAAAAAATCTTTTTCAAATCAAGGCAATAAAAGATTTTGAGTAGGCAGCTCTTTTCTGGATAGGTAGGGTTAGGGCAAACATATATACATGTACATGCATTCTTTTTTAATGGCCTTAGATTTATGAAAAATCCCTTTTATCAAAATTAAAATGAATCAAATCCAGAAACAACATTTGTGTGTGTTGAATGCAAGTTAACTGTCTTACCATATAGGTTAGAATTTTCATGTAATTTAGTAATTTATATAAATAGGGTGCACTATTAATTCACCATTCTGCCTCTGAATAAGGTATGTGAAGGACCGAAGCCAGTCAGGCTATGAACTACCATCAGCTGTTAATTGTGTGTTTTGGCATATACATGTACATGTACTACATTTTTTATTTGTCATGTTTTTTCCCGGCCCCTTCTGATCCACATAATTAATATGGCTTTCACTAAGGGAGCTACCATTTGATTTTTATGGGGGGGCTAGGATGAAAAATTTTGTCCTACATTTTTTTTTATACAAATGTAGCTGTAATCTCTGTCCTGCCTTTTTATTTTTCACTCTGTTCGGTCCTGCCTCTTTTTTTTTAGTTTATCCTAACTTTTTTTTTTACCTAAATTGTCGTCCTGACTTTTTTTTTTGCAAGCGTCTCATCCTGCCTTTTTTTTTTACTCAGAACTCCTGTCCTGCCTATTTTTTTCAAATTTCATCCTAGCCCCCCCATAAAAATCAAAAGGTAGCTCCCTAAGTTGACTAACAAAAGTACAGTTTTAATACTCTGTTTAGAGAACTCTCATGTCAGTATACCATTACTTTACATACTCATCAATGATCAGTGTAAAATCTACAAATCATTGAAATGTAATAGTTATTCTGGTTTTTAACCATTTTTGGGGTAACCATGGTTATCAGTACCGTTTTTTGTGTGGTCTTGAAATTAAGAAAAATATCACAAGGACATAAGAAAGCTACAATTCTACAGCAAGAAATCATGTGATGCTATAAATTTGTAAATATATATATGTTATATAAAAGATTGTGTGAAGGTTGTCATCATCATGATCGTGGTCATGCTATATTTATTTTTGAAAAAAGATGGTTTTTTCAAAAATTTTTGTGTACCAGGATGCTACTTGAATACAAATTAATTATTTATAGAATGCATTTAAAAGACGAACATTATGAAATCAGAACATGGAATTTCATCAAACATGATGAAATCAAAGCAAGGCATTTCATCAGAAAGAGACAAATAGTGAATCTTATAAATTCCACTTCATTTTTGATAATCAAGTAGTCATAAGTAGGGACCTATTAATTTACTTAATCCAAGATGTCTGCTTCCTTTACCCACATAATTTTTGATGTTGATGGGCTTCTACTAGGTATGTTTGATTTATATCAGGTACATTTTGTATGTTCTATAAAAGTATACGTATATATAATTTTTTTCAATTTATCCATCAAGAAAAATTGCTGTCTGAAATAACATGACTTATATGTATCATACATGTACAAGTTTCGACATTATCATTTAAAAATTTTTTACTTATCAGAATGAGAATATCACTTGTCCAAATTTTGTACTTGCTTAGAAAGTTTGTGAACTGCGATCAAATTGGCATCAATTATATATGCACAGCTTAAGGAAAGTTGTATTTGAAATGAGAGTACACTGTATTTTCAGAAGATATTGAGAAAATAAAGGATTACTTTAAAAAAAAAGTCCATCTACATTTGTGTACGCATGTTTTAAAGTCATGAAAGTAAAAATTAACTATTCAAGTACCGTGTATATAAACTATTAGTATCTTTTTTGTTTGATGACTTTAGTTTTTAATATGTCATGAGATTGACAAATGAAAAAATACAAAATATTTATTATTATTTTTTTTTCATTTCAGATACAGAAAGGCTGTATACACAGATTACACAAGACATTGTATCCAAATATGGCAAGAATTTTACCTGGGCAATCAAAAGTCGACAGATGGGGAAGAAAGAAACTGAAGCATCTAAGATAATAATTGGTACGTATACATTATACTTTATGTTTTAGTTTCAAGTCAATTTATTTAGTAATAATAAGTTTTTTTTTCATGTTCAAGAGGATATGCTCATTTAGTTTTATAGTAATGTTATCTTTTTGCTAATTTAGAATTTTAACCATAACAACAATTTTCAGCTTATTAAACAATAGAGTGAAATAATTGTATAATTGGATCATGCAAATGCATTTACCAGTATACATGTACATTTTTGTAAATTGGGCAAAGGTTTGTTAACCATGGTGATATTTGGTGTTTTATATCTATTTCAGATGAATTAGAATTACCTTTAACAGTTGAAGAATATCTAGCTTTGGCACACAAGGAGCAAGAAGTATTATTTCCAAAAGTTGATTTCATGCCAGGTACATGTATATAACAGAAAATATATGATAAAAATATAAAGTATTATTCCCAACTCTAAACATGGGGCTTTATTGCAACCACCTTGTCAGTCATCCATCTGCCTGCTTATCCTACAAAATATAGGTAATTTTTTTCACAGACATCTCTGTATGTAGAACTATTTTATGTTTGGTCAACAGCTTGACAGTAATGTCAAATGAGTTGTTCTATGTGATCCTTTTTAGGACCTGTCAAATACCTACTAATTGTTAGTGTTTACCCATACTTTAAATTAAAAACTTTTGCTATGCATTGCTACATGTACTGAAGAGAATGAATCTATATTTTGTCATTAGCTAAACTACGACCAGTTGTAAAGTGTTAGTACTTTTTTGATCCATCAGATACATACACATTGTTTGCTGATACTTTGAGTTATTCAATATGCTGAATGAACTTAAAATATGTTGTGACACTTTTCTCAGAAACTTCTGAACACAATCACTTCTTATATGGTGGAAATAGCCTCATTTTGAGATCTTGTCATCAATTTTCTCAGAGCTTTACTCAAAAATGCTTTACTTCAATATTATCTTTTACACGTATCCATTATTTTGAAATCTTTATGTTTTTGAGTATTTGCAATTTCAAGGGCCAAATTAAGACTCTTAAATGTATCATTCTCCTATTTTGCACAATACTATCTTTACAAATAAAGTAATTTTATGATGTTTTAGCATGTTAAAAAGGTTTTCTATCACAACTTTACAACACTAGAGTTGGTAACATTGTAACTTACAGATAAACTAGGATAGGTAAAATTGTATCTTACAAGTACTATTTTATTTTTTAAAAATAGGTGCAGAAAAATTGGTGAGACATTTCCACAAACACAACATTCCCATTGCCATAGCAACTGGATCAAGTCAACATTTGATGGATCTTAAGACCAAAAATCACAAAGATTTCTTCAGTTTGTTCTTACATTCTGTGGTAAGCACAGATGATCCAGAGGTAAAACATGGTAAACCAGCTCCTGATATATTCCGTATATGTGCTAAAAGATTCAAAGAAAATCCTATCCCTGAAAAGGTATGTGCATATGGTTGTACTTCAGTTATTTTTTTCTGGCCTATGATACACCTAGGTGCCTTCATTCAATATTTACAGATTTAATTTAAAGGTTTTTTCATTGACCTATCTTTTAAACTTTGCATCATTAACATATTAATATAGTTTTTTAAAATATCATGTTATAGAGAAAAAAAATACACTATTATGTAAAACTGAGGAAATCAAAATGATGTAATGACCTGTTCATTGTTATTTTCACAAATGAAGAAATTGTTTAGTGTGTAAAAAAATAATTTTAAATTTTCTAAATTGTATGTAGCCTTCTCATTTATGCCAGGTAGTCTAATATTTAATACCAATATATTTATATTTTAAGGTGTTGGTGTTTGAAGATGCACCCAATGGTGTAGATGCAGCTCATGCAGCAGGAATGAGGTGTGTATGGGTACCACACGAAGAACAAGATAGAAATACACATAAAGATAAATGTTCCTTAGTGTTAGACTCCCTTGAACATTTCGTGCCAGAACATTTTGGCCTACCACCTTTTGATTTTTTATGATTGTAGGACTCTAGGGTATTTTTGTGCAATTTATGTAGGAGAATATAATTTTATTTGATTTAATTTATTTTTAATTCTGCTGTTTAAATCTATGTGAGCCATTGTCATTACTTAGCATTTACATAGACAATAACTGTTTAGTGTCTTTAAATGTTAGCTGTATTTGTACGAAACTAAGAAACAGGTGTAATGCGAGCTTCTGCAAGCTATTACTCCAGTTTTCAGACGAGAATAATTGACTTTTTCATAAATATTGGCACAAATGATTTTAGTATGTAATCAAACATTGAAAAATTTGTAAAAAAGAGGGGTCCATGAACTCGTATTCATGTTAAACTAGTCTCAATGATAAAAATCATTCGAAAAATGTCGGTTCATATTTCCTGGATATGTCACCGTTTGAGGTTGTCAAAAAATTTACCTTATGTTAGCAATATCATGACCTCCTCTGTAACTGTATCATATGCCCTTAACACCTCAATCAAGTTTTGAACAGCCTTTTGCAATATTATTTTTTTTGAAAACCATTATATCCATGTAGCAATATCTTGAAAATTGTTGTTTGAAATGCAAAATGTGAAATAAACTGTGATAATTATTTTATAATAAAGGAATAGTAATTAAATATACGTTTTGAATATTAATTTGTACTGCCTCAACTAGTAGTGTTGTAATAAAAGGTAGGTGGCATTATATTATTTGAAGTCAAATCCTGTTCAAAACTTCTCCTGTGTGTGTAGATTGTTTAAGTTTGAAATAAAAAAATGCTTTTATAAGATGATAAACTAAGGCAACCATACATGCAGTTGTTTATAAATATTTAAATCTTACAAATAGATTATGAAAGGAAATCAAGGTTACAAATACAAACCGAGGGCTTTGAGTGTTCCTGGTGATTGTAAATCTAGAAAAATGGTTTCAGATGCTTCAAATTCATCGAAAAGTAAAATAACAACAATAACAAAACTCCCAAGAAAAATTAAAAACAGAACTTTGTGTATCAAATGGAAAAATCAAAAGTCGTGCATCTGTATATTTACTAATTGGATAGCTAAGCTAACATTTTGCAGAACTATTATTAATTACAGTTTTGTGCCTTTTGAAACAGTGATTTAAGCTTAGAACCACAAATTAAAACAAATCTTATTAAATGAGGCTAAGGAAGCAATCAATAGCTTTGTTTACTGCAAATAAGATGTTTCTTTATGAGAGACAGTACGCTAAAAAAGCAGACACTATTATAACCAAACGAAGCAAAAGCTATTAATAATTATACTAAACAACTGTACACGAAACTCTACATATACAACCAACGATTAGCAACAATAAAAAACCCAACTATTTAGGAACTCTACTATCAAACAGGGAAAACCTCATTTCAAAAAACCCTCTAGTTCAGTTTACTTTAAACATAGGTCAATAAGGTCTATATAGAAGTAACATTATAACATTCTAACACAGCTGTAAAATTCTTTTTGAAAAGATGTAATTTTCAATGTTTAAGTACAGTATTGTTTTCAAAGTATTCCATTTCTTTTAAGTAGGAGTATATTCCTAAAAAAAGGGTTAAAGTGTAATTTTATGATTGTCATCGTCTAGTTATCATTGTACTCAGTGGTAAGTGATATAAAGTTTTCGACTGTGTGTGTTTTAGATAGTGTTAATAGTTATCAAAGGTACCAGGATTATAATTTAGTATGCCAGACTGTATTGGCAAGTGTACTTTATTATCATTTTATCTTTATGTCTAGGCTCTGTTATTATTTATAGTTTGTGTTATGTTTAGCCGTTTGTTTTGTATATTGAAACGATTAGTTTAAGAAAATATCATTAGCGGATTCCCTTATCTTTATATTAACAGGCAATTTTTCTGTTGTATTGTCTTGGTATTTTAGCTATGGTAAACTGTGAAGTAAAATATCACCAGTAAAAAGAACACAAAGATTGTACACATACTCTACATCTGAATGAGCAAACTGATATTCAAATGGACACAATACAAAATATCATTAGACATCTATGCTATACATATTTTCTAAATCATATTGATTAAACAATATTGATAGATCAATCAACAGGGTACTATGATTAAGTTTTATTCTTCATACTTGTACTATCTTGAAATGTCATTTAAAAAACCATTTTTATCAAGTGTTCTACTATCTGTTAATACATCAATAGAAACTTAAACTTGAATACATGATTTATGATTGATTTCCATCAAAACAGTAGTTAAAGTAACTGCTTTGATCGAAATAGCGATATTTAAAGTACAGAATAAAACAAGAGCAGTGCCTTATATATATTATTCAAATAAAGAAGATATATAAATAATATTATACAGTTGAAATACATTATACATTTGAAATACAATCATTTAACACAGAGCATGTACATTTTTACTTTTATGTTAATAAATAATTTAAATGTGACATTATCTAGTCTCCTAGTTACATGCTTGCTTGGCTAATATACGGTGACCTATAGTTGTTAATTTTTGTGTTATTTTGGTATCTTGTGGAGAGTTGTCCCATTGACAATCATACCATATCTTCCTTTTTATATTTTCATTTTCCATAGATAAAGCTCAGAGCTAACACATATTTGTAGACAATAAAAACTTAATTGCTTTTGTTTACAAGATAATGTTAATACACATTTACTTTTAAAAAGGACACAGAAGGCAAAATAAAAAGGGGTAATTTGCAAAATTATCAGATGAACAATGCACATGAAATCGTTCAAAATTATTCAAATGTATTTGGACTACAATCTGGAATTTTGCAATATAAGATTGTCGCTTATTTCCGTTTTCATTCAACGGCGTTGTTTCAAGAAGTATATCACCGAACTCAGTCCAGCTTTTTACTTAGCAGTTACTGTATTCTGCAAATTCTCATATTTCTTTAGGTACACAATTGTAGATTTTGACCTGTAAAATAAATACATATATAATATAATACAATAATGATAAATAGGAGACATATCGATTTTGAAAATAAAAATATTAAATATTATAAAGGAAACCAAAAAAAAAAAAGAAGAAAAAACATATTCACAGTTTTAAACTTTTTTCAAAAGAAAACCAATTACTTTTATAATGTAAATCTACCGCACATATAGATATTTGTATGTTTTGTTTGTTTTATATAAAAAGTAGAATACTTGTTTTTGATTTATTGTAACTGCCTAGACAGACATACATTTGTTTTAGTCACATTTCATATATACTTGGCAAATGTTTAATTATTTATGGTAATTTATATGCCTAGGCGGAGACAATACTTTCTTTGTTAGTAAACAACATTATTTCGTGTCGTCAGATGTCACAAAAGACATACTAATCAGGTAAAATATTATGCATGAAATATAGATTAAGGTTTACAAATGATAATTATCTTAATGGAGGTATCAGTGTGGGTAAATAATAAACTTAAGGTTTCCTGGCTTGACCATATCAGGCTTCATTTTTTTCTCCAGTTTTATGAACCGCATATAAAAATATGAAATATATATTGCAGAAGTATATAATGCAAAAACGTTTACTTGATGAACATTTTTCGCTCCCTCTCATACGTTACATTATTATTGTAAAGGTCTTTGACAGAAATAAAATGTCGCCTCGTCAATAAGTTACCATTATGTAAGCTATTTGACACGTTTGGGAGTTGAATTTCGTCATATTTCTATGAATGTGAATTGTATATTTAATTAAGTGTCTTAATTTCAGTTATCAATATAGTATTTTCCCGTCAGACTTGATATAATCATGTAGATTAACCACGTCCTTAAAGATACTGAATAAGGGATTTACATGTAGTCTAACTTGTAACACATAGCTAAAGATCAAATCTATTCTACCCATTACTGCCTAATAAGAATTCCATAAATCTCGTTTGGGAAAATATTAGCACCCATGTTAGAAATGACTCATTAAGGTAAAGCGCAAAATAAAAATGCATAAGAACGGCATTTAATTAAACTCATCATAGATACCAGGACTAAATTTTGTATATACGCCAGACGCGCGTTTCGTCTACAAAAGACTCATCAGTGACGCTCGAAACCAAAAAAAGTTAAAAAGGCCAAATAAAGTACGAAGTTGAAGAGCATTGAGGACCAAAATTCCTAAAAGTTTTGCCAAATCCAGCTAAGGTAATCTATGCCTGAGGTAAAAAAGCCTTAGTATTTCAAAATTTCTTAATTTTGTAAACAGTTAATTCTTAAATATAACCATATCATTGATAATTCATGTCAGCACAAAAAGTGCTGACTACTGGGCTAGTGAAACCCTCGGGGAAATAAATCTTCACCAGCAGTGGCAATGATGCAAGTAGACATTTGTATGCTGTTGTCAGTTTCTTTTCGACTAACTAGTATGAGTTTTGAATCATGTCGGTATCTTTCGCCTCTTTTTAAATCACACAATTATTTTGGCTTTGCTGTATTATGTACATCATTGACCTACTTATATTTTTATGTTTTTTTTGACACCACATTTGTTTTACAGTTACTGTCATGAATAAGGTGACCGATGTGTTATGTCGGTATGTCAACTTACTAGCGAAATGTGTTAAAAGTCTTAGATCTTTTCCATCTAGTGAAGTAGTCTGAACTGTTATTTGATCGATTGTGTCCTATTCTAAATTTTGAAATTTTAGCTTTGTTTGAATTTACACGGGGGGATGCATACATACCAGGAGAAGTTTACCATTTCGACGCATCTGGTCTCGCTCTTTTTGTAGTTCAAGATTTATTAAGTTTTGTTTTTTACTTTGATTTTTTTTATTATAATTAGAATTGGAACATATGCAGTTTGAAAATACTGGCATTGATTCCCCTGGTCAACCTTTTTGTTCTAGGCATTGATTTTTCTGTTTGAATGGTTTAACACTAGTCATTTATGAGTCATTTATGGTGCCCTTTATAGCTTGCTGTTCGATGTTAGCCCAGGCTCCGTGTTGAAGCCCGCACTCTGAGCTATAATAGTTCACTTTTGCAAATTGTAACCTGGATGGAGAGAAGTCTCATTGGCACTCATACCTCATCTTCTTAGATCTATTTCAAATGTTATCTGGTTCTGACATATCCATATAAAAACTTAACATGTATCCTTGTTTTTATAAAATTGAGAAAGGAAATGGGGAATGTGTCAAATCGAAAACAACCAGACGATAGAGCAGAGAACAGCCGAAGGCCACCAATGGGTCTTCAATGTAGCGAGAACCTCCCGCACCCGTAGGCGACCTTCAGCTGGCCCCTAAAAATATATGTATACTAGTACAGTGATAATGGACGTCATACTAAACTCCGAATTATACACAATTAAGAAACTAAAATTAAAAATCATACAAGACTAACAAAGGCCAGAGGCTCCTGACTTGGGACAGGCGCAAAATGAATTATAATTTTGTACATGAGAAGTGCGTTACGGGTAGACCACAATCATAAGCAGCGCTAGAATAAGTTTGACGCCGAAATCAACATGATAGGGGGCTTTAATATTCAGTTACTTACGTCATCCAAAAAACCTTTGAAATATCCATATCTTTCGCAGTGTCCAAACATCATTTCCGCTGAACGTATTTCAACATTTCCTGTTTAATAAGAGAATTATCATAAGTAACAATACTTAAACGTTATGCATATTTTAAATATTTACAAAGTATATGTGTTAGCTCTTCATGGGAAAAGAACGACAATAAACAACAATCTTGAAAAAAAAAAAAAAAATGAAGATTATAAAAACAAAACAATTAAAACTATGGTGCATGAATTTCGCTGATTGAAACGAAACAAAAACCTCTAATAATCAATGTAAGAATAGCATGCTTCAGGAGTTGTAACGACTGTGATACTCAGTTAAAGAAAAGAAACTCAGTGATATGTGATATATCATAAACGAAGAAAAGAAGTCGCTGTCACCTTTGAAATCAAGTTGAACTGACAAGATGATACAAACAATATCAATGAAACCTTTAGTTGGTGCCAGTTTCCTGCCATTTCCATGTTTCATGCAAATCATCCGTATAGATAATATTCGGCTCCTTAATTAGATAATTTTGCCACAAAAAGGAATACAGATTCACGTATGGGAATTTCGACTTTCAAATATTGTGTTACTAATGAGTAATCACAAATCAGGAGACAATGTGATGTCAGTTTAAACGATGCTTTGTTTAGAATCACAATGTTGTTGTATCAGGACCTACACAAGTATAAGCGTTTGAAACTTTTAATAAAGTCTTTACGTTCAATATTATTTCAGGTAAGAAGCGGAAATTCTTGTGTTAACAATGGAGATGATAAATGCTTAATACTTGATTTGATTACATGTACTCCAGTATCAGTTTTGCTTTCTCGTATTAACATTATTGATTTATATCGGATTCATAAATTAGGTGAAGGTAGTTTCACAGCAACTTTGAATCCCAAGTTTATTTGATTAAACAAATAGATGTAAGGATTGGAAAAGTTGTTGCGTTGATTATTGGATCTTTTTAACAATATATAATTTGTTATATGGACACTTTTACAATATTGCATACTCTTATATAAACAGATCCATGATCTCTTGTTAAGTCTTAAAGTGTCTCTGGAGGTATTTGTTAAATATCTTTTATTGTTCAATGCGGGACACGATATGCTTTTGAGAGTTCAGACATTCAAGTTTTAAATATTATTCCGAAGACTCGATGGTTAAGCAGTATGCGAATTTTCATATTTCTTTGATGTTCTTGTTATTTATACGATTTCTGAACTCCCTAACACATGTTAAATGTTGCCATGCTCTTAAGTTCAATCATTTACCTTCTTAGCCGTGTTTTTGTTATGTGATGATCTTTCCGAATTGGTTTGAAAAAATGTTAGGGACAGTTCTGTTAGCATTATTCGTGACACACGCTTACATGTATATGTTTTCTGCACTGTTTAATATTTGCTGTATGGAATGTACGTAGAGAAACGCTTTGGGTAATTTATAGTGAAGAAATGACTTCTGTTATATAGTACAAACAATTGTTTGCTCCGAGAAACGTGATTATTTTCGTATGTTTTTCGCATTGTTAAAACTGCTTTTAGTTTGCCGTTCATGATATCTTTTCAATTTAAATTGCTTAGAATGTGAATTCTTCTTTACATTCCATACTTTCATAATTCTTTATTATCGAAGACCGAGAATTTACCTCCGGATATCTTTATTATGGTAAATGTTGCTTCAAATATTCTGCTTTAATACTTTAACTTTAGATTATTAATAAATCCATATAATTACCATTAACAGATTCTCTTTTTTCTAAACCATTTACTTTTCCTGTCAAATGTTCTCCGTCATACGAGTATATAACATCATTCCATTCCATTGGCTGTAAAAAATACAAATAGATGTACTGCAGCAACGTTTCTCATTGTATATACAATACAAAGTGCAATCAACACTATATAAACCAACCAAATAAGTGAAAAAGGTTGACGAGAACAATAACTTGACCCTTTAACTGTAGAGCACAGGATTTTTGTCAGTCACTTCAACATTTAAATATAAAAGTAACTTTTGTAACTATGACTTCATTAACCTGAACATTTCAATGAAATATTTGTCACGAAACGGTCGTTTTGCACAAAATTATGCATTACATTAATACTAGACATATCATTACCTAAAAAAGGTTTTGATTAAGTAAAGGTGCGTATATCATATATTTCAATACATGGATATGTTATATGCATTTCAAATGGACATGTATACCTTTAAGAGTTAATTGGAACAATAATTAATCATACGAATAGAATGAAAGTACATCTTATATACCCAACATGTGTATAGATATTTACTAGTTATAAAAATTTTCGGATTTTACAAACAGAACTAAATATGATAATTTGAAAGCTTTGATCCGATTGCGTTGACGAAATCAACGTCATGACCACACACATTTCTCAATTCTAAGGAAAACGTGTACAACGAAGTTAGGTTAGGACGATAATTCAAGTTACAGCAAGCTACACGTCTTAATCTTGTTTCTAAAATGAAACGTTTTATAACTTAAAAATCATTGAAAACAAGACTTATTACTCCAGACAAGATGAATTAATCACGTATGAAATCCGAGTCTAGTAAAGACGGAAAAGGTGACGAAGTACTACATTGTAAGTTCTTATAACTTACATGTTTTTGAATTTATAAGTATATCTCATTAATTTGTAATAAACAAAACGTCTATTTGGTTGTCTTAATTATCAGATCATTTTTCAGATCCCGTTTTGCATAGGAAATACCACATTTCCTCAAATCAAATTCGTACTCAAATCACTTGCAAGCACAGAATAGTTTTAAATATTTAGTAATGGAACAAAGGGAAAGCAATTGTCACTTAATGTCAGTGGGTCTGGGGAAAGGCAATTTCAATTAAAGCGTGGTTAACTGGAACAGGTTTAAAGATGAGACAAACAAACCACAAACGAAGCATTATAAACAGAACATTTGTCAAGAGAATTTGATTAATGCAATTTAGACACAAAAACGTGTTATTGTTATACAATCGTGTTAAAAATTAGCAACTCATTTTACAAAAAAAATAATTTTTTTACGAGAAGTATACTCTCAGTCATGAACATTTCAGTAAAAGAATCAATTTTCGTAATTTTTGTTTTAATGAAAAATGCCCTGGAACTGTTTTAATTATTTGACACATCAGATACCATGCTTGACATTATGAAACGTAGCAAAATTAATACCAAACCCCTTGTCAGGGTTTATTAATCCATTTATAGGCATTTTGTAGACAATGTGATCCCTTGTCTCTATAATGACCGTTTTAATTACACCAGTCCTATTAACAGTACTTTTATACCAAACATAAAATATACTTTACATTGCATTTGTCAAAAATGAATGTTGTATGAATACCGTATTGTTTAAACATAAAATGATGTATGACATTTTTCATTATTGTTGGACAATCTTTGATTGCAAACAGTACTTAACATTTTCGTTACAACTGACACAGTAATACATACTTTAAAAACAAAATCATACTAGAAGCCATATTATAGCAAATGTCTCGAATGCCTTTGATTCGTTATTGTATAATTAGCTTAGTAAAACTTGAATGGAATCCTATGTTTTTCAAGAAGACACACATTTGTATTTTGAATTAAACTGTATATGTGTTTACAGGCAAACCTGCGAAACCACCTGTATTAAGGGAGCTACCATTTGATTTTTATGGGGGGGCTAGGATGAAAAATTTTGTCCTGCATTTTTATTTAGTTGTAATCTCTGTCCTGCCTTTTTATTTTTCACTCTATTCGGTCCTGCCTTTTTTTTTATTAGTTTATCCTGACTTTTTTACCTAAATTGTCATCCTGCCTTTTTTTTTTGCAAAGTAACTCATCCTGCCTTTTTTTTTACTCAAAACTCCTGTCCTGCCTATTTTTTTCAAATTTCATCCTAGCCCCCTCCCATAAAAATCAAATGGTAGCTCCCTAAGCTAAAACCTGTGTTATAAGACCATTCATATTAGATCCCTCTGTAGAGCATTTCACATAGATTGAAGCTGTATTAAAAGACAACCTGTCTTATGAGACCACTTTTTTGCTCTCCCTTGAGTGATCTCTTAATACAGGTTTCACTGTAGAACTATTCTATCATATTAATAGCATCTACGACTTACGTTTATTTTGAAAGTCAGGAATTTTATTTCAGATTCTGTTGTTTTCACAAAGAATGTCAAGACATCTGCAAAGCTGTTCAAGATAACACCGAAAGAAGGTTCTTCTTGTCCTGTTCCACAGTTTGTGATGAGAGGATGAGGTTTACTCCTTGATTTAGCCTCCGACTTGAACCTGAATTTCAAAGTCATTGCATGCTGGAAGTCAAAGTTTGTATATCTCCATATAATGATTCTGCTTGCACCATTGAAATAGGCCAAGTCGCTTAGCGATACAACACCTTCTACTCCACATGGTATTTCATTTGAGGATAAGTCCACGACAGCTCCTTTGTTAAAATCCATGAATACTTCCGGTTTACAACCTTAAGAAAGAAAATCTATAATCATTTTGATGGAGGATCTCACATAAATATTAGTAGTGAGTGGACAATGTTTCTGTTGCCCGTAAAACAATGTGTCTCAGCTACAAGAATAGTCAATAGTCAGATGATCTAAGATACGATATACGATATGTCAGTCTTCTATCCATGAAGTATATGTATGCATATTTGTAAATAGAACAATTCTCATCTATGAATGAAATGGGGTACGATTGTCTATGAGAAATCTCTCTACAAAAGACCAAAATGACACAGAAATGAACAGATATAGGTCACCATACGGCCTAAAAAAATGTGCGAAGCCAAATGCGTCGAACATTACGGTGAAAAGTATACAGCCGCTAAAAGTATTTTTTTTATCATACCAAATAAAGCGTATAATTTGGTGACTAAGTATACTCTAATATTGAAATGATTTCAACACTTACCTTCAGGTTGATATCCAATATTAATTGAGCATTCACATGTATCTTGGTCGTATGCTGTTCCGAGTGCACACCTCCGTTTAATCCATCCATTATCTTTTACCTTTTCCATAAAAAACTTTTTATTGAGAGAATGTGGTTTATACGGACATTTGTTTTTCCTACTGAATAAAGAATCTTTTAAATAAGACTTGTCTTTACTGATTAATCCAAGTGCTATATTTAAAAGCGTGTTTTCCCGCTTTAAAATATTTGTTAATTGCTCTATCGAAGGCTGCTTGTTTTTGATAATCTGTTTTCTAATTTTTTTCTTTTGTTTTAACTTATTTATTCTATTCTGTAGAATGAAAGAGCCACCGTTTAAATTTGGTCGGTTCCAAGGCTGCATAAAAACATCAGATAATAAAATTGAGGATCCTGCCACATTGAAGCTATCTTTAAAGTCATTTGATAACGAATTAGATTGTGTTTTCATGTCACGCCATATATTTTGAGGTAGGAATTCATGAACAACTCTCCCATTAAAACCTAAATCGGATGGGCTTGGTTTTAATTTTGTCTTATACACCATTGTATCTGTAATGATTGAGGACTTCACTGGTGGCGGAGCTACAGATGTTGGTATAGTTTTAACGATCTCTGTTGCTTGAAATGGAGGCAGTGTTGCCGGAAATGGAGACACTGTTATTTTTGATGTGTTTGCTCGAACTTGTGTAGGTTGCACTATCTCAGCATTTCTCATACTAAAAAAAGCTTTAGTAGCTGGCTTTGTTGCAGAGAGCGGAACAAATTCCACTGTTTCTGTTGTGGCTACGGTGCTTGTTTGAATGTCACGTCCCTTTAAGGTCGACGGTGTTTGAATGTCACGTCCCATTAGTGGCGACGGTGTTTGAATGTCACGTCCCATTAGTGGCGACAGTGTTTGAATTTCACGTCCCGTTAGGGGCGACAATGTTTGAATGTCACGTCCCGTTAGTGGCGACAGTGTTTGAATGTCACGTCCCGTTAGTGGCGACAGTGTTTGAATGTCACGTCCCATTAGTGATGAAGGTAAGGATGAATCTCTTAATAAGCTTTCAGGTATTAATGATCCAATATCCATAGGATGGTCTTTGAATAAATCTAATGAATTAAGATCTGGAAGTGCATCTGAAACGACAAGCATTAATGATAGAATTGGAACACATATATGAATAATGTATTAGTAATTGTAGCTTTTCTCTTGCCGAGATTACTGTTGTATACAATGATAGCAACAACACATTGTCATAACGCTTTTTAAAGAATTCAAGGTAAAGGGTACTTAAATCTTTGGCTATAAGACGTTGAAAAAAGTTGCGATTAAAATGATTGATATGAAAATGTTTTATGAATATTCGAGGTCAGTAGTTATCAAAGGTATCAAAATATTTGTTCCTTTAAAGAAAGAGTGTCATTTGATTTTTTTACACCTGATTAAATCTTAATTAATGTTCACCTCACATGATATTTACCTGCACATATAGTACATACAAAGATGGAGTCTGAGGAATACAACAAAACTTTTACATATTTAAACGATGGCTCTCATTCTAAGCAAGGTTAGGATACATATTTTTAATATTTTATCACTGCATGTCCCACTGTGACTTAACTAAATGGTCCTTTAGTCTGTACCAATGAAGAAAGATATGCTCAAACTTTTAAGTCAAGCATGAAGTTAGCCACAAATTTCAGGTGAAAATGTCTACTTTATTATTGGAAATTTAATTCCATACAATTGTAGCTAGAAATGATTTATGATATTGTAGTATGTATTCCTAAACTTTGATCATAAAATAAATATTTCAAGGACTTTCATTATCTAATAACCATGATAACTATCACTGGAACATTTATAATATAGCCAATATTCCAAATATGCCTGGAACGTTTAAAATATATCAAATATTCCTAGAACTTTTATAACATAACAAATATTCCCAGAACTTTTATAATATAACAAATGTTCCTGGAACTTTCATTATAATATCATGAATATATAAAACATTGTCCATAATATTTATTCTAAGAACTTTTAGCATATAACAAAAGTTCCATTGGGAACTTTCCTTATGTAATATTTTATCCTTTGTGAAGGAAATTTTCTTATAGCATTGGATAAAATATTATACAAGTAAAGTTCCCAATGGAACTTTTGTTATATGCTAAAAGTTCTTTGGAACAAATATTATGGGGGAACTTATATTCTGTCACACCAGGATTATAATTTAGTTCGCCAGACGCGCGCTTCATCTACATAAGACGCTCAGATCAAAATATTTATAAATCCAAACAAGTACAAAGTTGAAAAGAATTGAAGACCCAAAATTCCAAAACGTTGTGCCAAATACGGCTAAGGTAATCTATTCCTGGGATAAGAACGTCCTTAGTTTTTCGAAAAATTCAAAGTTTTATAACAAGAAATTTATAAAGATGACCATATAATTGACATTCATGTCAACACCGAAGTGCTGACTACGAAGCGATTTGCTAATAATTTGCAATAAAACAAACGCATTACATTAGAAAAAAATATAAGAATGAAACACGAATAATAAAGAAATAAAAAAAATATGTAACTAACCTCTTTGAGCATTGCAGATAATTATAAATAAGAAAACTAAATACGTTGATGTGGACAAAAACTCCATTCCTGTATTATGTTAAAAGTAGGTATGCTACTAAAACTATCTTTCGAAGTATTCACGGACATGCATTCTTCTTGAAATTCAAATTAACAAAGGCAAATGCTAAATTAAACTAAATTTTTAATTACACTTCGTGATGTGTGGACTAGTCAAATTAATTTCATGACCCACAACGTCATTTAATTTTACCATCTACACCCATGCCGAAAAAATAATTAATCACTGATGCTAATTAGGGTTTTAATTTCTTTACGTTTGCATGTCAAAATGTATTTAGAATTGTAATTTACATACTTTTTGTTAGTAAAATATACTGTTAAAATTACCGAACAACGTACTAAATTATTTATATGAAAACAATTTCCAATAAAATGACATTTTTAATATGATAAAAGATTTCGTAATACGTTCGTTATTTGATAAATAATACAACTCAATGAGATATATTTTAATTAAATTTTCTTTTATACTACCTTATACACATTTACTGGTGTCTATGATAAGTTTATATACACATTAAGTCAGAAGTTTGATGTTAAATACATATGACCAAGGAGGCCATCACCAGTTAAAGAAGCAAAACCAACAGTATGATTTAAGAACAAACAAAATAATACAAAGTTAACAACTAAAGATTAAAAATGCAAATTCCATTTACTAAAAAGGGATATTAATCCCATATTTTCAAGATAACAGCACTAAATGTTAGGTCTTAAGCCATGTAAAACGAGTGTTTTGCATTTTTAATGTTTAAGAAATTATTGAACCAATGTATACATGTATAAAGGTGTAAATCATAGTACGGATGCATACTAAAAAGGGTCGAAAAAATATTCCATTGAATTTGACAGTTGTAGGAAATTAATCCTACATTTCATTGCAGTTAAACATTCCTTATTTTAGTAAATAGCATATATCTTGAGTGTTTTAAAGCACCATTCTTTTTTATTTGGTGTTTCCAATAAATATTTTGGAGAATTGAGGGTTGCTTACTAAAGCTTGTAAACAGGAAAGATATAGTTGGATATTTGATTTGTTAACTTCCAGTGATGGTTATTGTCTTATATGCAGTGAAATGTTATGTGAAATTTTGTCTGTAAAACTGGACTGGATAAAACTTTACTTATGCTAAGTATTACATTATTTGAAATAATGATGAATTATGCACAATACTTTGAAAAACGCAAATTTAACAAATATTTTTAGGGGGAAAATGACACCTGAACTACACTTACCTCTGTGTACAATTTCTAAAATCATTTAGTACGAACCCATAACGTTTTATCGATCATTTCATTCGGTGATTGTTGATCGCAAAATTTTTTTTTTTAAACTTACGGGTTTGTCATTGTAAATATAACGGAATTTGATGAGACTGTCATGAAAGTGAGAGGGTGAGCGCTTTAAAACCAGATTTAATCCACCATTTCCTACATTTAGAAATGCCTGTAACTAATCAGGAATATGACAGTTCTTGTCCATTCGTATTTGATGTGTTTTGTTATTTGATTTTGCCATGTGATAATGGACTTCCCGATTAGATTTTCCTCTAATTTCAGGATTTTTGTGATTTCACTTTTTTTTGTCAAGGTTTACCGGACCGTTACATCGATAAACAATCAACGCATAATCATTCATTGAGAACTTGCAAAATAAGTGATTTGATAAAGTGATGTTTTTTTGTGAATATTTTCCCTGAGTTTCCGTTTATTAATCAAAGCCTGTCATATATGGAAGGTACCAGAACTATGGCAAATTGAATTCCCTTATCTATGGTAGTTAGACGTCATAAACGCCAATGATTATTCTACCGGGGCACACAATTTCAAACTCTAAAGTCTATTCATTTCACAAATGGTAAGAAGTGATATGCTTTCTAGTCGTACTACTTTTTTTAAAAACATTTTTAGTATGGCTTGAACAGCTAGTCATTTAAACTAGTTTAAGGTAACTTTGAAATCATTGGTTAGATATGTACTGTATGGAAAATCATTTGCAGAAAAAAATGTCATAGATTTGAAAACTAGAAATCAGCCATAGATTAGAAAACTACAAAACTTGCCATAGACTGGGAACTAAAACACTTGCCATAGAATAGGATTATAAAAAATCTGCTATAGATTGGAGAGTCCTAACGTCATATTTACCATAGATAAGGAATATGCCATAGATATGAAACCTGCCATAGATTTGAGTCCTACATATATAACAGTTGATAACTGATGTTGTGTATTTTATCTATCTAATTGTTCTTTTAGAATCTATCAACACCATTAACATTCCAGTGCGCGTGTGTTTACATTCTTTTAATCATTGTTTTCCTTCGTACTTGCGCCATGTGGTTGCCTTTGTATCATTGAGAGGTCTTGCAGTTTTAATCAGTACATACATAAAAGCTATCGGTGAATTAAAGTACGTGACGACAATAACTTAATATCAATAAATTTCTGCAGATTTCATCAGATTGAGGATTTTTTCATCAACCTTTGTTTTTGTTTTGCATTTGGCTTGGCTGTCATTTTTATATCTATCACTTTTGAAACATTCAACAAATAGTTCAAGTACTTGTGTTGTTGTTGTTTTGTTTGTTTGCACTCGTTTTAATGTTAGAAACCTCTGTGATATTCTGCTTGATGAAAAAACATAAACGCTTTGAGAATGTAATTTTAATAAGAAAACCTTGAAAAAATCTACTTTTTTTAACAGGGCACACAATATCATTTATATTGTCCACCATCAATCTTTGTTTAGACTTTATGTTGAACAAACAATTTTGAGCATACCATTTAGATTGTCATTCATGCAAGCTAAAACGATCATATGTGTTAATTATATGCGTTCTAACTCTGTAAAACATTCATGAATATTGTCAGACGTATGACAAGAGAGTCAATGAGGGTTTAACGGAATTTCAAATTTTAACTTGACAGACACGTGCCATTACATATCTTTGTATAACGTCTTTGATAGACAATCTCTTGAACTTGAAATAGTCACACGATATTCATTGCACTTCTGATAAGTTTTGCATTGATATTTCTGCTTTCGTTTCAATAATATGGAGATCAAGGACAAGCTCTGCACTTTTAAAACCAAATTATTTTCCTTTAACTTTTAGATTTACACTAGTTCTTGTAAAATTTTAAGGCATTGTTGTTGAGTACAAATTTTGTTTGTTTGTTTGTCTGTTTATGACTTTGAATGCACAAGTTCAAAGGTTCAAGAAGCAAAGTTATTTGATAATTTTTATTAACAATTTACAAAAAATAAAATAAAAGATATATTATCAATGTAGTACATATTTATTGTTTATTACATCCAAATATTCATGTGGACGTGTTTGAATTTCTTAATCATTCAGTTATCAAGCTAACACATATTGATATACGAAATTATTCATCATTCCGATCAAGCTTGAACTTCGTCTGGATAAACAAGATGAGTTTAAAATGAATCTTTTAACAGCACAATTTTTGCATGTACATTTATTTCAATGACTACAAAACATATCCTCTAAATTTCCGATAAAAATTAGAACATATATTCACATGATAAAACTGAGTGGCTGTATGAATCTGTATCCACATCTGAAGTTCCAACAGAAACCTGTAAATTAAACAAGTTATACATAATGTTAAAATAACGTTGTACCATTTCTATTCACATAAGCCTCTCGTTATCCACCTTGTTTAAAAAAATTATATTTCATAATAGCATGCACCAAAAAGTATATCTGAACGAACTTGTCATACAAGTAAATTGAGAATGCATTGATGACTATAATAAATTTAAGCCAACCTTAAAAATATTAGTATATAAAAGATCCATTATAGTGCATTGTATTCTTGTCATATTTTGCAAGACAATACATGCACAGTCAAGCTGTTAAAGGTCGAGTCTTCCTGATCAGATAATAATTTAGCTTTGAAACAATCGCATTCTTGAATGAACTTAAAAATACAAATACAATGTATCATTCGAATCATACGAACACAGAATAAACATTTAGGTTACAAGGAAGTAATTATTTACATAGGCGACAATGGTAGCCTTATTTGGTCCTGCCTATTCACTATCAAAGATCCATTGAAAAAAAAATCGAATTCTGAATTATCAACACCTTTGGGAGTAATTGCAATGGTCAAACACATATGGTGCCGCAGCTTTTTTGATACAAAAATGGCATTTTTTAAGGGTACTCAACGGTTCCGGAATTTTCGAAATAGTATGAATGAAGAATACCCCTGGGTTAATTTGGCACAGAAAATATTGCTTGTCTTAGAGAGTTTTCTCTAAATTTCTCGCTATTTCTACACCAATGGCCAACACTCACTATTTCAATTTTAATTTCTATTTACCAAGGCAGAAGAAAATAAATTTGCTTTTACCTATTATCTTGGATGTAAAATCTAGGTGGCGCCAGTCATCTTTATTTACTTCCTTTTAACCTATACTGACTGATGCAAACCCTCGGTTACTGATTTCAACCAGTAGCGGTTCTGATATGATCTCCATGTGCAAAAACACTCCCTATTGACCTTCACCAAAATCCATATTTTCTATATCGTTTGCAGTTGAAATGATATTTCATAAATTGTTGTGTTTATATTTGCTCAATTTATCATATCAAATATGATTGCATTAGGTACAAAATCTTATATTAACGAAAATATATCTATTAACTTCAATATCTAAAATAAAGACTTTTGATAACCAATACCTCTAATGTTTCGTCTTGAACCAGTGGGTACTGTTTGCTTCATTTCTATTTGCAAAAATCTATAACAAAAGATCAAATATTATAATGACTCATCCTGTTTTGTTTTCATTGTTCTTCGGTTATTTTCCTCACATTACGTTTGCATTTTTGATTACACGCTTGAAAGGTTTCTGTTGGTGTTAGATAAATGAAAGTCATTATATAGTTGTATTACATGTTACATAGACGCCTGTTTTTATTACCGG
This sequence comes from Mytilus edulis, assembly GCA_019925275.1. Lineage (NCBI taxonomy): Eukaryota > Metazoa > Mollusca > Bivalvia > Mytilida > Mytilidae > Mytilus > Mytilus edulis. The sequence continues at coordinate 67,878,316 of CM034350.1, forward strand.
ACGTATAAATTATGAGTTATAAGTATGACATAAGAAAGTACTGTGTAAACGTAGATGATCCCAGTGACAAAAAAACGTCAAAAAAAAATCTGTACGTCAACATACAGTCTTCAGAAATATTATGTTTTAATTATGTTCTTTATTACTGGATCACTAAAAAAAAGTCAAAATCTAACAAGAATGTGTCCCAATTACACGGATGCCCCATCCGCACTTTCATTATCTATGTTTAGTGGACCATGAAAATGGGATAAAATCTCTAATTTGGCATTAAAATTAGAAAGATCATATCACAGGGAACATGTGCGGGAGTTTCTCGCTGCATTGAAGACCTGTTGGTGACCTTCTGATGTTGTCTGTTCTATGGTCGGGTTGTTGTCTATTTGACACATTCCCCATTTCGATTCTCAATTTTATTACTAAGTTTAAAGTTGATTGGACTTCAACTTCATCAAAAACTACCTCGACCAAAAACTTTAACCTGAAGCGGGACAGACGAACGAACGGACGATCGAACAGGCAGACGGACGGACGAACAAACGGACGCACAGACCAGAAAACATAATGCCCATAAATGGGGCATAAAAACTGAAAATTGAATATTATAGAGTTATTGTCATATTTCCATTTTATTTCACTCATAATACTTTAATATTTGAAAAAAAATATTTTCATAGAATTTACAGCTTGGTTAAATATGTCCTTATATTCTTTTGGAGGATACATACTCAAAATATCCCAATATCTGTGAAAATTGCTGTTTTAAGCGTTTATTATTTGATTGTGTGATTACAAAAAAAGCCACACTAATGAGAAAAAAACATTAAAGCACTCACATTTGATGTGAAACTGAGTATTCAAGTCAAGATTGACAATTTTTTGTAAACGTTCGAGAAATAGTGGAAATTGGCCATGTCACTTTCGTTACTTATATTCTTGAAGAATGCATCGACTTAGTATAGTATTACCGTTTGGGACAGGCTCACTACATGTTTTCACAGAACACTCGGTACCACATTCACCCGTGACACTATTTCTACAGTTTAGAGAAGGACATGGCAACCCTTGAGGTACAGTGAAATTAGTACACTGCACAAAAACGTCACAAACTGTTGGATGTCCTCTTTTAGCACCATCATCAGTATTGCAGTTGCAAATATCCTCTGTAGAAATAACAGAAAGATATTGGTTTTTTTGTAATTAAGTGCATTTAGAACAAAATATATATTGTAGTAAACCTGGTTAAAAATGGTAATTGCTGCATTGGTCATTAATGATGTACGGGAAGTAATTTTTTGATAATTAAAATATCATTCATTGGCATTTAACATTTTATCACTATTTACTAATCTTGATTTAACCTTTAAAACATGAGGTACTTTTTTTGGTCATATTTTGTATTGATCTAAATTTGTTAGAATGCTTACTATGACCAACACATTGACTAGAAAGCAGCTTAATGTTTTTTTATGTATCATTATTTCTATGTGAACTATAAATGATATGTGTGTAAGTTCGTTTCTACGAAAAAAATACAAACACGTCCATACAAATCTATTTTGTCGTAGATATTATCGAATATGTAACATAAATTTTAGCCAGTTTCATTGAATATTAAATTAATAATATAATCAGTTTCTTGTTAACTTATGTAGGGTAGGGACAGTTTGACCTCGCAGAGCAGTCTAGTTCACATAAGTGTTAGCAGAGTACATATCTTAATTTTGTTTTTAACATATTGCAAACTACATGCGGATTTGACTCTTTTGGTATTGTTGTGTCTGGCCTTTATAAATTAAGATTGTTTGTGTTCCTTTTAGTTTTTTACACAATTTGTGATATGTTTTTATACCCATATAGAGCATTAGCAGCAAAAACAAGATTAGAAAGAATCAAACCTGGAATGAGGTGTAAATCTGCTGTATCTGCAAAAATGTCATTGTTTCCCAAAGATACAGAATCGGCCACACGACATCGTATTTTACTATTGATCATTTCAGGTGAAAACAGCATGCCAAAGACGACTGTCATTGTATTATTATAACATTTTCCCCGTTGAATGTTTGTAAATATGATTTTTAAGAATTGATCTTGCAAAGTTTCATAAGAATTCGAGCCCGATTGTTTTATTTCTATAATAAGATTCCCGGGAGGTTCTCCAACGTCTCCACTGCATACGTGTTCAAATCCGGGTCTGTAATATCCAAGATTTATCACCTGATCTTTGTTCATTTCTAAGTTTGGATTTGATGGTTTGCCTGTTTAAAACAAGAAGAATTATTCAGAGCAGATAATTTCCCCTGGACATAATTATAATGAAGTGATAGCCTATAAATTAATTAGTACTAATCATAACTAATTAATTCAAAACGTACAAAATAAATAAGTTGGTTTTTCCGACGCAAAGATCTTTTGAATGAATCAATATAAATACCAAAAAATATTAATGACCTGAAAACAGTATCGTTACTATATCACTTCTGAAAAGTCTGTTAAAAGTTGAGTTAACTTTTGAGGTGTTTGCCTACATTGTTGTGCTTGTAAAGAATATTTTCATCCAAAACTGGAAAAAAACCAGAATGTTTCCTAGTAGTCTAGAATGCAATTAAAAACAAAAAAGTGATAGTGTATAAATTAATTAATACTAACCATAACTTATTAATTCAAAACGTATACATACTTTTTTCGTTATTGTTCAAGATAAATGATATTTAGCCTTAGCTGTTAAAAGACTGTATTTATCAGTTTCTTCTTATTGTTTACAGTTACACCGTGTTCACCGTGTATGACCGTGTATGACAGTTCTTGTTCATTGGTTTTTGATGCATTTTGTATTTAAATTTTGCCATGTCATTATGGACTTTCCGAATTGATTTTCCTGTAAGTTCAGTATTTTTGTAATTTTACTTTTTCCTGATAAAGGGTGGCTTAAGTGCTCAAAGACATAGTCAACACCTACCCAAAATTTCGATCTTACTTAAAATTCAATAAACATCTGTCTGTATGATTTTGTAATTACTATTAAATTGCAGTACACACATTTTGAAAAGTAGATTTTCGTAAAAAAGCGTGTTGACTTCCAATTTCACGGATAAATAGACGGACGCACAAATGAAACTTTACATGGCTTTGATGCAGAAGGAAAAACAACTATGGCAGTAAGAGCCTACCCCATACAACCGCTGAATCTTCATAAACCCTCAATTGTACAAAAGATGAGCCAATGAAACTGAAATTTGATACCTTGAGGTTTTGGATTTATTTAGACGCAAAAATTGCTGTCTATTCTGTAAAAGCAAACCTCGCCCAATAGTAAATTTTATTTAAAAAATTTATATATTCATAATAAAATATCAGACAGTATAAACGCCACGATAACCTATTCATATTATTAAAGTAAATATCTTACGTAAGATTGTTACATATCCATGTGCAGTATATAGTTGGTCATTGGTATCAACAATAACTGAGTAAAGTCCCTCTGAATCACAATTCGCTACCATCAAAGTAATGGTTAGTTTGCTGCCGTCAAAGTTTAATGTTATGTTGAATAGTTCCTCTACTGGCAACATGTTGACAGAACCATCGGTGCTGATGAATCCTATTGTTTTTGTTTCCTCTGTCTGTGAAGCCTTATTAATAGTTATTGAATTGAAACTAATTTCATTCAAAAAGCACAATATTGTTGCGGGACCAGTATTCAAGAAAATCGAAGTATTCGTGCACTCTATAGCTGTAAAATATGTTGAAAATGTGTGAAGCATTTAAATGTCATTTTGCTTCAAAATTTTGTATGACAGTTTTAGTCCGATTAATGTTATATTCAACCAACATTTCAAAGATTATTTTTTTATCTTTGGCTATACTAAGTAAAAGGTTTTCAAGCCCCAAATCGTATAATACTCATTATCTATTTTGTAAAATTACTATATTGCCATCTCTTTAACACACGTTTCTGTGGTCTAGTGTTAAATTGTTTCCCTAGAGTGCAGGGGAGCGCCGGTTTGATCCCCGGCCGGCTCAAAACGAACTTTTTAAAAAATTGATGCTTGCTTCTTTTACGATAAGCATGCGGTATTAAGGATGATAAGGAGGAATTTATTCTCCATTAGTTCAAATCAGTCTTTATGAAAATATTGACACGTCTCTTGTCTTTATCCGTTGACATAACTCATCAATGTATTTCACGACGGACGTCACTTGTGGATCTAATAATTCATCCGTAGTTACTAGAACAAATTGTATTTTGGTGGGGTTTGTATTCCACAGTCATTAGTCTTCAATGTTTTGATATGTAGACTGATGTTTGTCTTTGATCTTATTTTTTCGATTTCATTTTTTGGCAAGCAGGTATCAGTTTTTCCCCTGTTTACGAGTTTGAATATTCCCTTGGTCTTTTTCGCCTCTCTTTTACAAATATAATTTAAAGACATTTAAGAGTTAAATGAAACATTAGAGCCGTGGTGTAGTGGTTGGTGCATCGGACAACTAACACAAAGGTTCTTTGTTCAATTACCGTTCCGAGATTAAAATTTAAGGGACTGAATTTTCGGCGCTCCCTTGACACCATTTGCGAGTAAGGTCTTGACGAAACGATGATAGCAGGATAAATGGCTGACTCGAATATCTATATCTCTTGCACGTAAAAGACACCCTTAGCTTGTAGATTTGCAGGCTAATTATAAGGGATTAATATAAGTTGAAAAACTTTTTTCCAATCCACTATAAATAAACATGTTACACATAATGAAATGTTAAGACCCAAGTTTGTTTTAATATACTTAAAATTGTATCAAAGATGTAACATTTTATAGAGCAAGTGTCAAAAATAATGTTAAATACAAATGTAATTAAAAGTAATCATAATAAAAGTCATGTTTTCAGGCTAACACTATAACGTGTTGATATTTTTAAAAGTTAATATCGTTTCGATCTATATACTTTTCTGTTCTTGGAAGCAAAAGATTTTACCCATGACTAAATCTAAAAGGACAAAAAATGTCATTGTTTATTTTTAAATTTACGAGTTATTTTGGAAGACATTAATCACGATACTTTAGAAAAGAGCAACCGCTTCTTACAAACAGTTTACATACAACCTGATGATTTATTAGTACATTTTTAAAATGAAAACAGATAAACAAAAAACTATTTAATGCTACAAAAATAAAGAATGTTGAGAAAAAAATGTGTGTTGACTTCATATTTACCCCAATGTAAACTCTCGCTCTCCGTTAAATATCCTTTTTGTTGATGCTTGCGACAAAAAGCAAAAACAAACCAATCAATTAACTAGAGGTATTCTCGTTATCACCAGTTTGGAAAGCGTAACACTTGTACGCATTGCACAGCACAAAATGATATGATTTATTTTTGGTTATTGGACTTTTAGTGGCTAACATTTCTTGCACGATCAGTACGATGTAAATTAAATCAGGAACATTTAGAGCTCGATATAGTGTATATATATATTTATTTCTTGTTGAAGACCGTATATAGACCTTTAGATATCTTTTTAATTATTTGGGTTGTTCATCGATGTACATTCCAGTATACATTTTTATACATAATATTACCAAAATCGGAATCTGAACAAAAATTTAAAATAAGTTAATAGGGCGCTGAAAAGATTGCCAATGAGACAACACTCTTATCTAAGTCACAATTTGTAAAATTAAACATTATAGGCCAAAGAACGGTCTTCAACACGGATTCTTTGCTAAGACCGAACAGTAATCTATAGAGGGCCCCAAAAATGACAAGTATAAATCATTTAAACGTGAAAATCTAATCTTAGACTATATAAAAAACAAGAAACGAGAAACTACTGAACTTGCATGTAAAGTAACACATGTAAAATAACACGTACAGAGTTACAATTAACACTTACGTGAAATACTAGGAACATCGGTACTTGTCATATTTATAGACGGAATGGATACAGCACCACAAAAATCTAAAGCAAAAAATTTAAAGCTATATACATTGATACTACTGGAGTTCAAAAGCATAATTTTTTATTTCAATACAGTAGTGAGGAAACTTCAGGTGACATGGTTTCAATTACATGTTAAAAGGAAAAAAAAGGGGTGTCAATTTGATTGGTTTACTTCTGGTGATGGGTATTATCTTTTATATGCAAAGAAATGTTATGTGAAATTTTCTCTTTGGATAAGACAAAACTTTCATATATAAATATAAGAAGATTTAGAATGAGAACCAATGAGACAACTCTCCATCCAAGTCACAATTTACATGCCAAATTTGAAACAAAGATAAATTCTGCACACTTTTTTTGAATGGTGCCAATTTAACAAATAGGGGAAATCAATGGTGGAACTACTTCTTAATCCCAGTCATATAGTATTTTATAATATGATGATAGTCTTATCATTGAAAATCATACCACATCCCCTTATCTTATATCACAACACGTTAATTAATGTAAAAATCTCACCCTCCACAGGCGTTGCTGTGTGAAAATAACTCATCCATGTTCAAGAAATGGCATAGAAAAAAACCCACAAGGATTCGATTCTTGCTATAATTAAAATCAATCCGTAATAGAACACCTTGATTTTCAGAGACATTATATCTATCAAACTACCATAGCATGACAGTAAAACTTTTATATTTTAATGTTTGCAGGGATTTCAATACAAATACGTATTCTTCCTCATTTGAATACATATGGCATACATACATCATAAAAAATGTCTCTGTTCCAATAACTATAGATTAATGAGGCAAACAATGAAATAAACATGGAAAAAATGATATTGAAGTGTAATCTTATTTCATATCCCTTTGGTAAGTTTTATTTCAAACACATGTATGTGTTACCTGCAGGAACTGTTTCCTTGCATACATTATCAGAACAGTCATCTGCACAGATTCCTGTTGAACTATTTCTGCATTGGTTTGCCAGGCATTGTTTTCCTACTGGTACTGTCATATTAACACATTCAACATAATAATCGCATCGCACAGGATGTCCCCGACGTATACCGGATTGTATAGTATTGCACTTGCATATATCTTCTGCAAAAGTAATACTTTAAAGATACTGTGAAATGCTATGCCATGTTCCCAAATACTAGTATACAATTGACAATTTTCTCGTATTAGATTAAGAGTTCATACTCACATGAAACTTTTAATAAATATATATATTCTGAGTTTTTTTCTTTATCTGAATTATTTACCACTGTCTTAATATCATCTGCTCGCGGCGATCAGCAAGTCATAGCCAATTAAATGGATGGCAAATGATATACATGGTACAGTTATCCTTCCAGGGCCATTTATTTGTTCTTTTTGTATTGACGTGGTTTTTATATTGTTTTCTGTCTGTTATTAATTGTACTTGTTTCGTCGTCTTAAGACATTTAAGTGTATTGGTATTTTGATTAAAAACTGTCAACATATGGAATATTTTAATCGAGTTTACATGCAATGTCAACTTGGAACTGAGAAGTGTCAAGCATGAAATGAGAAATTTCTCAATTGTATGTCGCTACTGGTCATTCGTATCAACATGAGAACTTTGAAAAAAGGATAATCTTTGCCTTATTCTACTTATAAAATGTAAAAGTTCGTGGAAGCTGGTATTTCTCCTCGACTCTTAGATTTACAAAAAATGTACTTATCATATCACTCATAACAACGCATCTCTAACTTGTAGATATATACATTCATCCTTTAAGGACAGCTTTTAAATTTATTAGAATGTAGCCATTGATATCTTCACGTTCCTTTACTATTTTGTTAAGTCTTGTATACTTACTTGGGATAACTCTAAGGACATGTCCATCTGTATAAGAAATTACATCCGATTGATATTTGTTCTCTACTCTGCATCTTAAAGTTTGATTATTTTGCTGACCATCTACATTTAGTAGAAATGTAATATTTTGGAATCCATGGCAATTCTGATTAGTTCTAATGTCACTCAATCTGGTGACGACTTCATCCGGTATTTGGTAAAACTGCTTTTCACCTTCCCCGGGAATATCTATTAAAATATCGATACGAAGGTTCCCCATAGGGTATCCAACATTGCCATAGCAATTATGAGCTTCATTATCAGAGCCGGATTCTACAACAACGGCAGGATTCAAGAACAAAGAAGGCTTCCCTGGATCACCTGTTAAAAATAAACTCTAATATATGACATACATATCTATAAAGACTTACTAGAATTAAAGAAAACTGCGAACAAATATGTCAATGATTTATTTCACATAATCTCTTTAGCCTTTATACATTTTCATAGCGTAGTGTTGATGACATTTATGGAAATTAGGTGTTAATGGCAGGTTGTTGATGATCTCTTGGTCTCTGTCAAAATACTTTTAAACGTTAAATTTATGGAGTAGAGTTTGGTTGGATAGAGCTTACTGTAATTTATACATAGACAACTGTCCAAATCATATCAATAGTACCCAGATTCAGAGACTAAAACACTTTTATAGTAGTATATGTTTGTTTTACATGTACATTTATCCCATGAAATTAAAAGCAAAAGTCTTTATCAGAAAAGCTCTAAATGAATTCAATTTGATCATGGAACAAAAACAATAACTGACTCACTGATTGGCTGTATTGATCCTGTCACCCTGGCGGTAATTGTTGTTCCATTACTTATATTCAACACGTAGTCTCCTTCATCGGCACACGTGGTGTTTAAAAAATCAATAGAAATGACGAAACTTGTAATAACACGTATTTGTATATTCAAATGATCTTGGAAGTATGTTATATCTCCGCTTTTACTAATACTAGATATATTTACACTGACACCATCTTTGATTTTTACAATCATAATCTCCTTATATTCTTTTGTTCTGTTTAAAGTGCACATTATTGTTGATGAGTTATGTAGATGGACATAAACATCATTACATGTATCTTCTGAAATAACAATTAACACCAAATATCGTCAATATAATCAACACTCTTTTCAAATGCTAACTTTTTTTGTCAGAAATAAGACGGAACAATATCTTTAAGTTTGGACTATTTTGTTTACTACAATACATTTTACTTAGAAAACATACGAAATTCAAACGATAGAGTTACCAGATTATGTACTTGAAATGGTATTCAGACACCAGTAACGAAAGAGCTAATATCATTGACACTATTCTCTTGTTTGTTTGCTTTTTATTTTTAGAATTATTTGGTATTATTTAGAACAATTGTTAAGTTATGGCTTGAGCCATTTTAATTAGAGAACTGACACACAAATTCCGTTTTCACTAATTATCTAGTCTTTTTTAAAAGATCAAGAGTTCATACTTTTACTTTACTTACTTGAGAAAGTTGATAAATCCACTTCTGAACCTATTATTTCTCCTCCAAGAATGAAGTCGTTTTGCACACGACATCTTATAACAGCTTCATTCATATCTGATGTAAAATTCATAGTAAACTTCAATATCTGAAAATTCCTACAATCTTTTGTAGAACTAGAGTTTTGTACGATAACTAGATCTGCCGGTGGAACTATGAAAAATTCTGAGTTATTCAGTTTTATTTCTATTATCAATTCTCCTGTTGGTTTACCAATGTTTCCTGAACATTGGTGTTCATAGTCGGATTGTCTATATGGTAGTCCGGCAAACTGGTCAGGATTTACAAAGAATACAGGAACGGTTGGTCTATCTGGAAAAAGAAAAACAAAGTCATATTTTATTTCAATTATACAATAACTGATAAATCGTATTACGGAACTATATAGACATAGGTTTTAACGCTCCTTAATGGTAAAAATCAAATATATCATTTAAATAGCAGCAATCGTTCATTTGAATTATTAAACTGCTATGTAGCGCGTAAACATAAAAAAACTGACTGACAGAAACAGATGTTTGCAAGTATCTTAAGTTCTAGCTATTAGTATTCAGTTTTTTTCCAAAATAAAAGATAATCCACAAATTCAAATATCAGTTGCCAGTTTTCATTTTATTAAAGATTTCATCCAAAAGACAACTTACAGTACTTCGTACGTGTTGTGTGACAACAATTACCTTCTTACCTATAATCATTAGAGACCCAGTGATATTAACCCCATTAAAGGCTGTACTGTTGACTTGCACTTCATATAGACCATCGTTTTCACATGTGACATTTCTAAACACCAACGATAAAGTTATATTCTCAGCCTGTTTAATAACTATTTTAAAATTAGTTGATGGTGAAAGATATTGAACTTCTCTGTGTTCGTTGATTGCTGCTATGTTTTGTCCGTTTTTCGTTATGATAATTGGCATGGAATTCAACCTTCCGGTGATGATACATGATATACTAATGTCTTCGTCGTATAAATATGCTGTTGCATCTGTACAACTGCCACCTGTAAAACATGTTTTCTTATTTGTTGAATGTGTCAATCACAGATTTTCTTATTGAAAATGACATTATAATTAACATATAGTTTTTATACAAAGGATGTAGGGAATAACTTTGTGATTTGTAATTCTGAATGGAGTAACAAAGTTGTCTGACAAAGGAATATGTTTTGACATATGTCTTCTTTCATCTTTTGAGTAGACTTCGTATGTAATGGTAAAAAAATTCGTAATGGCGATCATGAGTTGTTAAGTCGGTGATGATCACTTTATACTTGCAACACGAATTTCATAAAATTGAGAATGGAAATGGGGAATGTGCCGAAGAGACAACAACCCGACCATTGAAAAAAACAACAGCAAAAGGTCACCAACAGGTCTTCAATGTAGCGAGAAATTCCCGCACCCAGAGGCGTCCTTCAGCTGGCCCCTAAACAAATATATACTAGTTCAGTGATAATGAACGCCATACTAATTTCCAAATTGTACACAAGAAACTAAAATTAAAATAATACAAGACTAACAAAGGCCAGAGGCTCCTGACTTGGGACAGGCGCAAAAATGCGGCGGGGTTAAACATGTTTGTGAGATCTCAACCCTCGCCCTATACCTCTTGCCGATGTAGAAAAGTAAACGCATAACAATACGCACATAAAAATTCAGTCCAAGAGAAGACCGAGTCTGATGTCAGAAGATGTAACCAAAGAAAATAAACAAAATGACAATAATACATAAATAACAACAGACTACTAGCAGTTAACTGACATGCCAGCTCCAGACTTCAATTAAACTGACTGAAAGATTATGATTTCATCATATGAACATCAGGCACAATCCTTCCCGTTAGGGGTTTAGTATCATACCATCATAAAATATATGAGAAGAACATAACCCGTGTCATGCCAACAACTGGTTTTTGAATAAATGTGTTTAGTTCCGATGCAAAGACCCTATAAGTGAATCAATATTAACGCCAGAATATGCAATCTTTAATGACCTGACAACAGTATCGTAACTATATCCCTTCTTAATAAGTCTATTCAAAGGTTTTGTTAGTTTTTGAGGTGAATACTGACACCTGTTGGAGGAACTTAATTGACTATTGCTCAGATTGTTTATTTTCATTTTAGGGGACCTTTTTCTTTCAAGGCATTATAACGATTATGATTCGACATTAAGAGTAATTTCACTGTGTTATCCCCAAAAATATCACAATTGTCGACTGATACGGTGCTTTTTGTCCGCAATTCGCTTTTTGTCCGCTTTTGCTTTTTGTCCGATAATTTTGCTTTTTGTCCGAAACTTTTGCTTTTTGTCCGTTGCTTTTTGTCCGTTTTGCCTTTTGTCCGATTATTTTTCTTTTTGTCCGAAACTTTTGCTTTTTGTCCGTTGCTTTTTGTCCGTTTTGCCTTTTGTCCGATTATTTTGCTTTTTGTCCGAAACTTTTGCTTTTTGTCCGTTGCTTTTTGTCCGTTTTGCTTTTTGTCCGTTTTGCTTTTTGTCCGATAATTTTGCTTTATGTCCGATATAAAATGTGTATAATTTTGGCAGGTTTCATTTTGAACTTCAAAATACCATGTCCTTTTAGGAGTTAAATACAGACCATACTCACATTATAAATGATTTGTACATGAAATTTCATGTCTTTTACAATATATCGCATTACCTCTAAAATGGCTCGAAGCACTAATATCCTAGACCCGTAGGTGTTGGTCAACAGAGGGCAAGGGGAATACTATTAGTTACATAGTGTGCTAGTGACCTAATACGGTATAAATGGGGTCAGTAAATTCCATATGGGGTGAGAGCGAAGCTCGAATCCCCATATGGAATTTACTTACCCCATATATACCGTATTACGTCACTAGCACACTATGTAACGAATTTATCTTACCGACTATCTTAACGTGTGAAATTAAGACTAGTGATTCTCAAAATGATCAAGTCTTTAATACTGTTAGCATTAAGAAAATACTTCCATTGATCGTACAAAAACAGATGCCAACAATAACGACTTGTAAGGTTTAAATGTGTTTTATGAATTTATTTCAATCTTAATCATCAATTTCGTCGTCTGTTGGAACATTTAAGTTTTTTCTCAGTACCGTTTTGTTTTTAAAAAGGGACATAACACCATTACTAACCGTGTATGAAATACGCCCGCCCCCTTCTTACCTAATATGGAATATAAAGGGACGTAACTCCACTACTAACCGTGTATGAGATAAACCCCGCCCCCTACTGACCTAATATCAAATATACACGGTTTGCACGCGGACGCTTTTAACCAATCATATTCCTGGAAATGTATAGGAGGTAAGATAATCTTGTATATCCCTAAGTCTAAAAAACAACTATTGAAAGCTTGCTAAACTAAGACATACTCCAGGTAGGCCATTATACCAGAAGAAGAGGTAGTCAAACCCTTATAAATGGCTTATAGCACTTATGTCCTGGATCTACACGAGTTTATCAGCAACGAATTAAAAGGGGCATGAGTTTCGCCGGTATATCACGAAGTAAAAATAAACCTCATTATTGCCAGCTCTTCAAACTAAGAGATTCTCCACGTTGGCCATTATACCAGAGGTATAGGTAGGCAGTGCCTCTTAAATGGTCCATGGGCCATGGCACCTATGTCCTCGACCCGTACGAGTTGGTCAGAAGAGGGTAAGGGGAATACTCTAGTATATCACACAGTCCACCAAAAATAGTGACGGCTGCCCAAACTAAGACATTTTTAGGTGCGCCCTTATACTAGATGTTGGAGTAGTCATTCTCTTAAAAATGGCTCATAGCACTTATGCTATAGACCCGAACGAGTTTGTCAACAATGAGTTAAAAGGGGGATGAATTAGCCCGGTATATAACGAAGTTAAAATAAACTGTTGCCCGCTGGCTAAACTAAGAAATTATCCACGCGGGCCATAATATGAGAGGTAGAGGAAGGGATTGCCTCTATAAAATGACCATGAGCACGTATGACCTAGACCCGTACGAGTTAGTCAGCAAAGTGTAAGAATGGTACCCTAGTATATAATAAAGTCGAACCAAACTATTGCTGGATGGCTAAGAGATTCTCCGCGTGGGCCATGATACCAGAGGTAGAGGTTGTCATTGCCTCTAAAATGGCCTAAATCACTTATTCCCTAGAGAAGTACGCGGTATCATCAAAGGGTTTAAAAGGGAGTTGGAACCTCTGTTTACAAAGAAGTCGAAATAAATTATTGCCGGCTTGCTTAAGTACGAGATTCTCCAAGTTGGCCATTAATCCTAGGTTAAATGTGTGCATTGCCTTTTAAATGGCTGATAAAACTAACGCCCTAGACCTGTACGAGTTTGTCAGCAAAAGGTTAAAGGGGGGATGCGATGCCTCTTTTTACAACGAAAATATAAATTAAGCCGACTGGCCTACTAAGATATTCTATACGCGGGGTATTATATCAGAGGATGAGGTAGGCATTACCTCTAACATAGCCATAACACGTATGTCCCAGACCCGTGTAAGTTAATCAGCAAAGGGTAAGGGGGTACCTAAGTATATCACAAAGTCGAAATAAACTATTGCTGGCTGGCTAAACGAAGAGATTCTCCACATGGGCCATGATACTAGAGGTAGAAGTGGCCATAGCCTCAAAAATGGCCACTTATGCCGTAGACCCGCACCAGTGCTTCAGCAAAGTGTTAAAATGGGGAGGTGGTATCTATGTTTACAACGAAGTCGAAATGAATTATTGCCGGCTGGCCAAACAAAGAAATTCTCCACATAGGCTATTATAACAAAGGTAGTGGTGGACATTGCATCTAAAATGGCCCATACTTCTTATTCCATTGATCTGTACGAGTTTGTCAGCAAAGGGTAAGGAGGGTACCCTGGTATATAACAAAGTCGAAATAAACTATTGCCGGATGGCCTAAAATAAAAGATGATCCACGTTTATCATGATACCAGAGGTAGAGGTGGGCCTTGCCTTTAAAATGGTTTATAGCACTTATGCCAGTAAAAGGAAAGGAGGGCATTCTAGTATATCGCAAAGTCGTTATGAAATATTGCCGGCTGTTCAAGCTACGAGATTCACCACATGGGCCATGCTACCAGAGGTATAGGTGGTCATTGCCTTTAAAATAGCCTATAGCACTTGTATGGCATATACCCGTACGAGTTTGTCAGTAAAGAGCTAAAATGAGGAGGTGGTACCTCTGTTCACATTAAAGTCAAAATAACTGTAGCCGGTAGGCCAAACTCCGGGATTCTCTACGTGGATCATTATACCAGAGGCAGAGGTTTATTTCGACTTCGTTGTAAACAAAGATAACACCTTTTATTTTTAACCCCTTGCAGGCAAAATCGTACAGGTCTTTGGAATTAGTGTTATATGCCATTTTAAAGGCAATTACCATATCTATCTCTGGTAAAATGGCCTACGTGGAGAACCTCTTAGTTTGGCCAGCCGGCAATACTTTATTTCGACTTTGTTGTAAACAGAGGTACCATCTCCCCCTTTTGATTCATTATTGTCAAACTCGTACGGGTCTAGGGCATAAGTGCTATAAGAAATTTGTATGGCAATGCCCTCCTCTATCTCTGGTAAAATGGCCTACGTGGAGAATCTTTTAGTTTGGCCAGCCGGCAATATTAAAGTGTATTTCGACTTCGTTGCAAACAGAGGTACCACCTTAAGCTGGGGTCACACATTCACGATTTTTACTACCGTTCTTGACAGGACCATTCCCGATTAAAATTTATTAAAAGTCTGATCAAGATCCTGTGAATCGTGGATGGAAATTCAAACTTAAATTAAAATTTGTAAAAAAAATAATTTGATCACGACAACAATCAGATATTGTTCAGGAAGCACCGATATTCAACCGTTTCTAAGCGAATAAGTCCCGATAATCCCGTTCTGAATCCGCTTCTAATCCGATTTGTATTTTTCGCCAGGTAAAATTCGACCGAGTCTGTCACGACTGCGTCCCGACTCTACCGAATGTAATCCGACTGAGATCAGACAGTGACCAGACAGTGAACCGACGCTGACGGAAGTTATTTGTTCGAAAACTGTCGGCATGTTCGGGATGATCAGGTACTGTCGGAACGTAATCCTATCACGGTCCGCTCTATCGCATTGCAAACGGCTTTGTCTGGTCTCAGTCGTATTGTATTCTGTAGTTGTCGGGACTCTGACGTGGGTATCATTGACAAATTTCGTATTAATAACGGGACTGTTTCGGAACGGTTTCGGCAAAAAACGGTTCGCAATCGACAAGATCTGGATGCAATCTGGACTCAATCGGCAGAAAAACAGCTATGAAAAATTACTCCGGATCATTCCCGTTCCACAGGACACCGTCCAGAATACACAAGACATTGTTCGGAATTCGATCCGATACAGCAGAATCTGTCACGACATTGCCACGATTGTTATCCGATTAGACAAAATCGGCTGAGTTGTCCCGAATGTTACGGGACGCACCTAACTGTCGGGATGCTTTGCCGAACTATTCGGACCCTTCCCGATCCGTAGGAATCTGTTACGAACTAAAACGAATGCGTTCAGACAATGATAGGACATTCCAGATAATTGAGGATACCAATCCGACTTTTTCACTTTTCATATCGTATTGCTGTCTGATCTCAAACGGGAGCAATAATCGGCAATGTGTGAACCCCGCATTACCCTTTTAATTCATTGTTGTCAAACTCGTACGGGTCTTGGGCCTAAGTGATCTGTGCCTTTTTTAAGGCAATGCCTACTTCTACCTCTGGCATCATACCCCACGTGGAGAATCTCTTGGCCAGCCGGCAATTGTTTATTTCGACTTTTGTATATACCAAGGTACTTCCCTAACCCTTTGCTGACTTACTCGCTGGCTTATCCCTTATTGTAAGTAAGTAAGTTCAATAAATATAAGACTATATGCCAGGTCTTTCTGACAACCAATTACAAACAAATTGGGGTTTATCTAATGAGGCTTTTCCCAGGATGCAATTGCTCGTAGACTGTATACAGTTGACCAAATAATCCACAAATTCCGCAAAAGAATCTTTTAATTATAGGCCATGTCCATTTAGACATTAAGCAACAAAAGCCCAGCATGACCGATGCATTTGTCTTTAACATCTCCGATATTGATTCCGCGTGGCCTTCCAATTGACATGAGTGTCCATTGGTGTTCATTGTTAAACCTTTGGAGCTATATCAGTTTGTGTGGAAATTAAGAGCACGATGACCTTCCCTTGGTGATAACAACATGACCAACAACCATATCGTGTGTTACCAAAAGCCGTCAGCGATAGTCACACCGACAATTTGCTACCTTCGTGGACAAAAGCCTGGCTTTTCGCTGGATCCTAATTAACATCTAGTGTTGTCACTACCATTTGCTGTAGAGATTTAGTTGCACAACATAACAGAAACATTCTTTGTAAATACTCTATGTTGATATTTTGACATTTGGATGGTTCATATACCAATTGTAGCCGAAAAATGATAATGAAACATTTCTGTTTAATATCGATCTATTGTTGGAATTGTAAATTTTCATATTCAATTTTTGTTTGTTAAAAGATGACCATTTTAAATAAAGATTTTAATTTTTTAAAAAGCAAGTGTTAGACTTGTGCTTTTATTGCCACTCAGTTCATATAACCTGTCATTTTAGTCGAGCCTGTAACTTTTGTTGCAGAAAGCTCGACTCCGGCGGCGGCGGCGGCGGCGGCGTAAGTTAACTTCTGAAAAGCTTAATATTTTAGAAGGTGGAAGAATTGGATGCTTCATACTCTGTATATAGATGCCTCATGTTACGAAGTTTCTGTCAGTCACATGTCCAATGTCCTTGACCTCATTTTCATGGTTCAGTGATCACTTGAAAAAAAAGTTCAGAATTTTTGTAATGTTGAATTCTCTCTTATTATAAGTAATAGGATAACTATATTTGGTATGTGCGTACCTTGCAAGGTACTCATGCCCGTCAGACAGTTTTCACTTGACCTCGACTTCATTTCGTGGATCAGTGAACAAAGGTTAGAATAAGTTTTGGTGGTCAAGTCCACATCTCAGATACTATAAGCAACAGGGCTAGTATATTCGGTGTATGGAAGGACTGTAAGGTGTACATGTCCAACTGGCAGGTGTCATCTGACCTTGACCTCATTTTCACGGTTCAGTGGTTATAGTTAAATTTTTCTGTCTTGGTCTGTTTTTCTCATACTTTATGCAATGAGTCTACAATACTTGTTGTATGGAATGATTGTAAGGTGTACATGTCTAGCGGGAAGATATCATCTGACCTTGACCTCATTTTCATGGTTCAGTGGTCAAAGTTCAGTTTTTGAGTTTTGGTCTTTTTATCTAATATTATATGCCAAAGGTCACTATATTTGGTGCATGAAAATATCTTATGATCTATATATAAGTCTCCCAGGTTTTATTTGACCATGACCTCAATTTCACGGTTCATTGCACAGTGTTAAGTTTTTGTGTTTTGGTCTGTTTTACTTAAACTATAAGTAATAGGTCAAGTATATTTGTTGTATCGAAGAATTGTTAGCTGTTCATGTCTGCCTGGTATGGTTCGTCTGACCTTTACCTCATTTTCATAATTCATTTGGTCTTTGTTTAGCTATCTTGGTTAATGTTAAGTTTATGTGGCAGTTGTAATAAATCTTTATACTTAGGGCTATCAACATAATATTAATGATGAGTAAAGTAGGCGAGACATTTCAGTGTGTGCACTCTTGTTTAAATGTGCTTATTAATCCGAGTCCTGGACTGCATTCCAGTGGCTTTCATTCGTTTACTTTTGTGTAAATTTTATACAGATCAATATTTTTTCAAATGTTTTACCAATATTTTAGCTGCATGTAACATCTTGAACACTCAGAACAGCAAAACAAAATTTAGATTTCAGAAATTAATAGCCTTAGTCATCGACGAATAGCCGATGATTTCAAGAATTGTTTCCGTTAAAGGATGATTCCTTTTTTTTTGTGCAATACTTGCTCTTTCGGAGGCTCGAGGGTAATTTCAGCAAAAATTTTATCATTTTTGTTTTCATTACAAATTTTATTTATTACACTATTAGTTATAACTTTATGAATTGGCTCAAAAATCAACCCAAAAAATCAAATGTTTATATCACTGTAAAAGCTCCAAATTGTCTCCCTTTAGTGCAATAATGACATTTTGTTTTGGCATTAGAATTAAAATGTCTTTTTCAACTCATCGGTGACCTATAGATATTTTTCAAATATGCTTTACGTAAACTAAACAGTTGTAAAATTAAATCGATTTCTGTAATTTAGTTCTTTTTTTATTTCGATATATATATCTCTCTATTTCTCCTATTAAAAAAAGTACCTTAACAAAAATGGTTGCTTCTTTCGAGGGCAGATTGTGAGCTTAAGTGAACGATAACCCCATGTTTTTATTTGAAAAACAAGCAAAATCCTACATGTATATTTAAAAAATAATGGATTAATACCCTCCAGTCCCCTTAACGACAAAAAATAAATAAATAGAACAATTTTTGTCATTACGTTTAAGTATCACCTACAGTATTTTACAACCTCCATTGGTGATACATTATATGTATTTCTGCTGTTGTTTTATATAAGTTATTGTCCTGAATAAACATCTTTATGCGTTTTTGCGTTTTTGCGTTTCAGTTTTTATTGTGAAATTTCTTCAATCAGCCAATACAAACTTTAAATTTCGCCTTAACGATGTTTTCGCGAGAAATCCATGTATTATTATCGAATTACTACATTTAATCATTGTCTAGTGCCCTAAAATGAGATTTTCCGAGACGCTGGGTTTGAAATGGGATACCCTATTTAATTTAAACAATATTTGCAATCTTTTCAAAAAGATGCAGATGGGAATTTTCGTTCCTTATGAAAGTGTTCGCAAGGAGTTAAATTATAAACTCCTTATAGGATTATCAAAAAGCAACTATTAAGGACCCCCTTGGAATAAAGATCTTCCAAGACAACGTGTTCGAGAGTTTGAGTTTAATACATTACTTTTTACATCAGAGGCCCCTGAGGGGCCTCGGGTGTATTGCCATCGCCTACTTTTCAAAGATCTTCAAAGATCAAAGAGATGCATATATAATTAGTGTTGGGATAATAACCGACATTATGAACCCGCGGACATTATAGTGCAGAATAAAATTCCTTGTCTCTTCTTTTATATTCATGTTTTCAATGGATACTCAGATTTTTTTAAATGCAAATTAATAATATGAAAATGTTTTGTCGTTAGAAATATTCGTATATCAATCAAACGATCTTCAATATCAATGATATACCGAAATATTATTGTCGCGGATGAATACCACCTATGCATATTCATCAAGTGAGCAAGAGCGAGAAGATAAACGAGAGAAAATCAATTCACGCAATTACACACAGAAAGGTAATTATATTTCAATTATTTGAAATAGAGTAACATCTTTAAACCGTTTGTAGCATATTTGTCTATAATATTAACAAAGCAAAATCAGGAATATTTAATCTGACACAATATTAAAATAATTTGTCAGGCCGCGTCCCCCGCAGCCATTTTGAAAATACCAGCAGATTGGGTAGGAGTAACAAGAACCTGCAAGGCCCTTAAAGATAAGGTTACTTTCTTTGTATTCTTTAATGGAATCAATTTTTTTTTTTTTTTAAAGATCTCAACAATTTTTGAAGTTAAATTTCTTTTCTTCGTAAATAACAAGTAGATTGATCACTTGGACACACACGTGGAACTATTTTCTGTTTTTTAATTAAGGTGCTGTTTCGGATTTTCGCTCCTTCTCCGACTTAGTTACTTGCATTAGTATATTTGAATAATTATGTCCCTTGACTAGAAAAAAAGCGGATTTTGTTAATGAATTTGTAAGTAATTCTTATATATAATTATTGGTTGAAATAATTGTATTTTATGTAATATTCAGAGAATCTTCGACTTCTTATTCTTCCAATAGAGATGGACTATTTTTGAGTGTCAATTATGACTCTTGCTCGTAAAAGCAAGAGTCTTATATTTTACACTGAAAGTGAAAGTGAAATGTCAGAATTTACTAACGGTAACCACTAGATATATTTGGAGAATCCTTACAGTTTTAGAGGTATATATAAATATAGATTAACTGTTCTGTTTTTTAAGTCTTCCTTGTAGTATTGTATAATTTTGACCATACATGTCACTAGTCCAAATAATTATGACGTCTGGAAAGGCTATTATATTTTTTTTTCTTTGACGCCTTACTTCAACGTCGAAGTAAGGCGTAAAAGAAAAAAAATATAATAGCCTTTCAAGACGTCATAATTATTTGGACTAACATGTCACATGTACATGTATTGCCAAAATTATTAAGTTGTGTAACCATATCCATGTAAAATTTTAGGTATTTGAATTATACATTTGTTCACGCATACATGAGTACTTGAGCAAATACAACCAGTTAAATTTCACTACGAGCACCCATGAGATCTTAAATTGAGCAAATATGATCACTTACATTTATGAGTAAAATTTTTGCTAGATCTACTCAATTGAGTTATAGATATATCAATTTTGAGACTAATCTAAATGGTTATTTGAGCACACATGTGGCTATTTATACTAATTAGAGCGATATTGGGATTCTACATGTCAGTAAACTTAGCAAATCTTTATTGAGTCAAACCTATGAGCCCTATACCCTGCATATGACTGCAAGAGATATTTTAAATGTTTTCCAGAACCCTAGATTAAAAGTTGAACTGCAACATTGCAAAGGGTTAGTGTATTATTTTATTTTATCAAAATGTTAAAATTGAGAATGAAAATGGGGAATGTGTCACAGAGACAACAACCTGACCAAAGAAAAAAAAACAACAGCAGAAGGTCACCAACAGGTCTTCAATATAGCGAGAAATTCCCGCATCCGGAGGCGTCCTTCAGCTGGCCCCTAAACAAATATATACTAGTTCAGTAATAATGAACGCCATACTAATTTTCAAATTGTACACAAGAAACCAAAATTAAAATAATACAAGACTAACAAAGGCCAGAGGCTCCTGACTTGGGACAGGCGCAAAAATGTGGCAGGGTTAAACATGTTTGTGAGATCTCAACCCTCCCCCTATACCTCTAGCCAATGTAGAAAAGTAAACTCATAACAATATGCACATTAAAATTCAGTTCAAGAGAAGTCTGAGTCTGATGTCAGAAGATGTACATGTAACCATAGTCTAGAAAATAAACAAAATGACAATAATACATAAATAACAACAGACTACTAGCAGTTAACTGACATGCCAGCTCCAGACTTCAATAAAACTGACTGAAAGATTATGATTTCATCATATGAATATCAAGCACAATCCTTCCAATTAGGGGTTTAGTATCATACCATCATAACATATATGAGAAGAACATAACCCGTGTCATGCCAACAACTGTTTTTAGAATAAATGTGTTTAGTTCCGATGCAAAGACCTTATCAGTGACTCAATATTAACGCCAAAATATGCAATCTTTAATGACCTGACAACAGTATCGTTACTAAATCCCTCTTAATAAGTCTATTCAAAGGTTTTGTTAGTTTCTGAGGTGAATTTGACACCTTTGTGCTTTATAAAGAATATTTCCATAAAAAATTGGATGTGAAATACCTGAACGTATAAGAAGTCTGCATGTTGAGCTATATTTACGAATAATGTCCTTATACCGCTGATAAGATTTAGTAAATGTTGTGACTAGTTTGTGATATGGAAAACCCTGGTGTAATAATTTTTCAGTAATACATAAATTTCTCTCGTTAAAATCTAAAACATTGTTACATACATGAGAGAATCGTACAAGTTGAGATACAGTGTATATAAACACCGTAAGATGGTGACAAGGGAACGTCACCATCTAAAAATGGATAGTTAACGATAGGAAATGAAAAATCATCTCTTTTATCATAAATTTTAGTATGTTAAATGTTTAAATTGTTTAATGTTTTTGTTTATTTATTATTCTGTGGAAATTTAAATCTCAAGAATCTTTCTGTGAGTTTGCATGAATAATTCCATGTTTTAATTTGTACCAGAAGCCCAAGTCACGCATAAGTTAACATGGATTTAAAATGTCCACGATTAAAACCACATGTACATGTATATTCTAGATTATTCAAACAAAATGTTCAGCAACATTTAAAGGAACCTTTCTATTTTTAATTCCCAAACATAATTGTTATTACTTCAACAACTTTGTTTTAAAACAGTTTAGATTTCTATCAAATTGGATGAGAATCCAGGAGTTTTAAAGGGGGAGGGGTCTAGCAAGTCAACATTTTGGGTAAAACTATATAAAAAAAGGACTACGCATTTACCATACATGGAGCTCCTCGAAAAGGGCAAGCCTTCAGTTCTTTCCCCCCCCAAAAGTCTGCCTTAGCAATTTTAAACACTCTTAAGCTGTCTATTCATGTAGCTGTACATTGGAGCCTATGAGACTACAATCTGAGTAGACATCTGAATCACAGAAATTCAACCTATAGATATATTCATGTTAAATTGATAATTAAATTTTAACCAATTTATACATTTTTTTAAATTTGTTTTTGACAATTTTTTGTTCATTTAAAAATATAGGGACAACAGAGTTGGTGTATGTGGGTTCGATTCCCACCCTAGGCATTCATTTATATTGGCTGGTGCAAAGCGGGCAGTTTAGCTTAGTGGCCCCACACTGACTCTGTTGTTCATATGTCACTTAAAAAAATCAGGCGGCCTTCTTCAGGTCTTGCCATCTTTATTTTTATATTTGTAAATCATACACAACAAAACTATTGAATAATTGTGAAAATTATACCACAGATAACTATGGTAAAACTTTAATTGTTGTTGGAATAATTAAACTTGGCTGCCATCCAAGATCCAAAAAGTTTTTATATTGATGAATTATATATATCAGATTTGGATTCTTTTGGTCACAAAACATTTTGGATGGTACATGTAGGTGGTGGCTAAATCTTAATTCTTAATTGCTTAAAGCTTTCGGGTCTGAAAATTGCCCAAAATCATCATATTTTGACAAAATTTGGAACATAAAATGTACCTTTATGAAAAGAACTGATTTATTGAGCGTTATGACTTTAGAAATATACCCATTTGAGAAACCAAATTGTGAACTTTTTGGAGCTTTATGTTTAACTTTATATTTTAGGCCATTTTGGACAAGAAGTGAAACTTGTCCTTTGAATCAGTGGTTTCACACTAATAACCATACTATATACTAAGTATCTGTTAGAAGATAGCTCTTTCACAGTACATTGTTAAACTTAAAGATAAATTTATACCAACAATGACCAATATTAATGATGGAATGAGATTATACATGTATATATACTGTTTTATATTGTTACATGTACAGTCACTACAGTGTACAGTAGTTACTGTACATACATAAATGAAAATTAACACCAAACTGTTGTCATAATGCATAAAAAAAAGAAATGAAAAGGGTGGTATGATTGGTAATCTGGTAATCAGACACCAGCCCTATACAAAATGACAAAAAAGAAATAAAGCTTACCATACAACACTATTACAATCAAAAAAACTATACATACATCAGTAAGAAATAGCCATGAAATTTAAATGACAAATGTTAAACAATACATACAAGAAAACTAATGGCCACATCAATGTACAAACGGAAAATCAAGATATACACCAAAAAATTACCAGCCCTGTTTTACATGCTTCTTACTTAAAGGACCAACACATTCATATGGTAGTTGTGTTCTATATGTGTGGTGCAAAGTTTTCTCAATGCTTAAACCAGTGGTATTCAAAGTATTAAATCCAGAACAAAGTAAAAAAAGGCTAACAGTTGAAAAACTATCCAGATGTTGTGAAATTCAATTAACAAAAATACCATCATTAGCGAAAGGCTATCTACATGTACATATCATATATTGTAATATTTACAATGAATCATTTAATAATTAGAAAACAGAACCTACAATGTACATGTATAGCTGCAGATTCTTATTTTTTTTTTTAAATATAATGGATAAATGATTGACTGTGTTGCAATAAAACCAAGATAACTCAGTGAAGCTATTTATGAACATTAAAAAAGTTTTTGTTGACTGCAACAAAAATCTAGAATAAGGGATAGTAATATTGCTGTGTTAACATCCACCCCATTAGTGATTGATCCAAAAGCTAAATGTTCCAGAAAGTAGAAGACCTGGCCATGGATACTACATGAACAAACATTGTTAATAAATGTCATTTGTAGAGCATTTGTAGAGCAGGATCTGCTTACCCATCCAGAGCACCTGTTGTTTTTAGTGTACTTTTATTTGTCTGCATGTCTTTTTTAGTTATAGTCATGGAATTGTAAGTTTATTTTCGGTTTATGAGTTTGCTGTTCATCTGGTATCTTTAGCTCCAATATTACAATTTGTCCGTTTTAATATGATTGTCTTGAACCTCCTTAATATCATAGTTCAGTGTCAGAGCATTGGTGAGTGACTATATAGCTACTCGAAGAATTGTTTGCTATGTTAATTCTCTATTGTAAGTTATATGCTAACTATTTTTGTATGTGTGCAACTATATGGTCATAATGCAAATCTAACAGTTCTCATTTGACCACATAATCATTGATAATTCTTATTCACAAAGTTAAGTATCCTAGTTCAAGTCAGTATCTCAGATATAGCATAGCAAATTATATTATTTGTACTATATTGTAAGGTGAACATATCTGTCCGGCAGGTATAATATAAACACATGTCATTTATCAATAATTCAACACAACTTGAGGTCCTCTGATGTTCAGTACTTCAGTACTTTGATTAAAACTTAATGGACGGAGCAGGATTATCTTACTCTTCCAGTTAACCATACATCATCACAGTTGCATTGGTTCTTGTTGCTCAGATTTTAAATTTCAATGATTTCGTCCGAGACCACAATTGTCGTCCCTTGATTTTCGTTATTAGTCCCTAGTGATAACAGTGGGTTACTTGCCAATAATTTTTATACCCCTTCCAAATTTATTTCTCCTTGTTTAATGCCTCACATTGTAAGTAGGGGGGGGGGGGGGGGGGGGAAATTACACTGTAAAAAAATTTGGGTCCAGAATTTTACAGGAAAGTAGTGATTTGGTACAGCTGAAAAAGGTTAAAAATTAGCACTTCGGAAGCTGTCAAAAGATTTCAAGACACCCTAAACACAAAATTGTCCATATTTTGAGTTAGACGCGATGAAGTTTTCTATAATTTTGATATAATTTGTCCCAAAATTAGTACAACACACTGTAAAAGTTTCATTGAGAAAGCGCAGGTGGGATTTTTTTAATTTTCATTTATGTTCTAAAAGAAATGCACTACGAATTAATTGTGTTCTCGGACCATTTGTTTTGTGGACTGTTGTGTATCTTGTTGTTTTTCATTCAGCTGCGGCTTTGTTGGTTTGTTTCAACCCTTTTTAGTGTGATTATCCTTTGGTACACTTTGCCTCTCTCTTATATATGATATCGCAATAATTATATATATGTAAGCGTTCATATACATTTATATGGATACAATATTGAATTAGAATAGATATAATAATTAGATGAGTGAAAAAAAGAAAATGAAGTAATAATTGTACGTGTGAGGAGTTGGCATTCTTATAAAAAAGAAGATGTGGTATTATTGCAAATGAGACAACTATCCACAAAAGACCAAAATGACACAGACATTAACAGCATTAGGTCACCGTACGGCCTTCAACAATGAGGAAAGCCCATACAGCATAGTCAGCTATAAAAGGCCCCGATAAGACAATGTAAAACAATTTAAACGAGAAAGCTAACGGCCTTATTTATGTCAAAAAAATAAATGAAAAAACAAATATGTAACACATAAACAAACGACAACATAGCTGACTATGCGGTATGGGCTTTGCTCATTGTTGAAGGTCGTACGGTGACCTATAGTTGTTAATGTTTGTGTCATTTTGGTCTTTTGTGGATAGTTGTCTCATTGGCAATCATACCACATCTTCTTTTTTATATGCTCGAAACTTTAGAATAGTTTAGAAATTTATCAAATCAAATAATCCTTGAGTGATGGTTTCGTTATTGAAATTCTAAATTGATGTTTAACCGCGCTAAATATTATATATGATAATCATACGAATAAGTCAGGAACGGAGTTTCAATCTGTAATTCAATAGTTGTTGTTTGTTTCTGTATTTGTTTGTCGTATAGTGTTTTGTAAATCAATGGTTTTCTCGTTTGAATAGTTTTATCATTATGTTAAATGGTGTCGGCGTTTGCTACATGTGGAAGTGCACAAATTTACGACATGTTATTGCTTAAACGCACAGTTTCTTCTTCCCGCTAATAATATATAGTCACCATTTGCACTTATATGCGAATGGCCGATTGACAGTCGCTCCAAAATATTTTGCAACATTTCAGTTAAAAAAAAACTTTTTTAAGTCTGGGAATATTTTCGTCATATTTCCAACAACTTTATTTTTCTTAAACATTACAAATATTACAAATATAACAAACAAACAAACTTCATTTTTGGAACACTATCACAAAGTTTACGTAATACATGTGTAGCTATTTATTTAGATAAACTGTATTAATCCATACATTTCGGAATTATTTAGCAACTATATCCAAATGACGAGGAAGTTCGAGGTTATTCAAGTAATAAGATTAAGGAAACTTTGGTTAACACAACAGCATTTTCAACAAAGTAGTTTATTTTTGTTTGACAAACTCGAAAAGAGGGGAAAAGTAATAAAATGGTTACTTAAGCATTTACTTAATTTCTATCACGAAATAAATGCGTTTAATATTTTAGATACAGATACAATATAGTGCATTCGTAAATGTAAAACACTTTTTAATAGAAAATTTAAAAGAGATACATCAACAGTGTTTATTTTAGAATTGCTCAAGTCTGGCTTATTCCCGATTGTCCCACTTTTTTTTAAATTAAGAGCTCATATTGTCCCACATGAAAAGTTCTGACTGGTCCACATTATTTTATGAGGCGAAATTTCTTATCCCTTGTTAGATTGTCTCTATGGTTTTGTTTCAGATATGTAAGCCAAAATCTACATTTTATGCGATGCTCTTCTTTTAGACATTGCGGCCATCTTAATTATTGGGCGGGGTCATCGGATACTTTTTTGAAACTAAATACCCTAAGGATGATTTTGGCCATGTTTGCTTTAATTTTGCCAGTAGTTTCAGAAGAGAAGATTTTTGTAAAAATTAATGACGACGACGAATAATGAGAAAATGAGAAAAGCTCACTTAGTCCTATGGTCCAGGTGAGCTAAAAAGCAAAACGGACAAAAAGCAACGGACAAAAAGCAAAAGTGTCGGACAAAAAGCAAAATTATCGGACAAAAAGCAAAACGGACAAAAAGCAACGGACAAAAAGCAAAAGTATCGGACAAAAAGCAAAATTATCGGACAAAAAGCAAAACGGACAAAAAGCAACGGACAAAAAGCAAAAGTATCGGACAAAAAGCAAAATAATCGGACAAAAAGCAAAAGCGGACAAAAAGCAAATCGCGGACAAAAAGCACCGTATCAGTCGACCAACATGCAGCGTGAATTCTGCTCGGTAACTTAAAATTAAAATAATTCTGAAAATTACGTGACGTTTACTATACTTTAACATATGATAAAGAATTTTATCATTTTATGCTCATTCTCCTATACCATTACACGTGTGTTATTAAGAGTCAAACACATTTACCTGGACAGTTTTGGTTATTGCACTGCAGATGTTCTGTATCGTTACCGTCACAAAGCTCTCCCCCGTGCTGTGGGACTGGAGCATTACAGCTACGATTCCTTGTTCGGATTCCTCCTCCGCATGGCAGACTGCACTTATCCCATTCATTCCAGTTTGACCAACCACCATCAACTAAAAAATATATGTTTAATGATGTATACTTTACATTCTACTATTATCTTGATGATAAGTTTGCTTTTATCAATCCAGCATTTTGTACGGTAAAACTTAGTCAACAAAACATAGACATAAGTCGAAGACAAAGAGCAAATGTTATCATTTTCTGAAAATGAAAGACAAAAATGGTACTTACATTTTGTCACATCTGAAAGTGATTCAATTTCTTAGTTCATTCTGTATGTTAAATGCTGAGATTTCCAATGTTCGTATTAAAACAAATGATTAATAATAATACAACACTTTCAAGAAGTTGTCACATGAAATAAGATCATGTAGGTGCGTCAAAGTACAGAAATAACTTACAACTGACCACATAAATAATCTAGTCATAACATCTTTTTAAAAGTGTTTTCTATTGTTTTTAACTATCACTTTGTTGTGTGGAAGTTTATAACTCTCTAAATAAAAGGGAGAACAAGACAAAAAGTAACCAATGGAACCATTTAAAATCACAAGTCGGAGAAAAAAAAAAAAAAAAATCACGAGAAACAAAGACGAAAAAATATAAAAATAAATATCAGTTGAAAAAACACCATGCAGAAAAATAAAGTGAACAACAAGATCCCTGCATAAACTGAGCTAAAATAAACTAAGGACCCTGTCGTTTTTCTTCAATCGTGCGTTTTGTTGTCCGGGATGTACAAATACGCAACAACGCCCATTCAGAATGGAGACGTGTAGTCATACGTCTAGTTTAGAGAAAGGGGTATGCTTTCAATACACTATGAACTATTGAAAAATTACTGTTTGAGTGGCATATTATTTGGTATTTTTTGGTACATATACACAATAGACCCTCATTTTCGGTTGGCAGCTCGAATTTTCAACTTTTTATCCGGTTGACCCTAATACAGGACCTTCTTATCGCATGTGTTTTTGGTCATTTTGTTCTCGTCCTAAACATATATGAAATATTTGTCACTGAACGTTAAGCACACACCAAGTAATCAGTCAATCTGGAATATTTTATGGACAATATAATATGTCGTTAGTGTCTTCGTCATGTAAAAAAGATTTCTATCTAAATCTATATTCTATATGAATTTGGTGTGTTTACGGATTAATATCCCTGCAAATGATACTTATAGAATAGACAACGCCTATTGTTGTAAGACGTCAGATAGTGTGTGAAATTATCGGTTTTTATTTAACCGGGAAATCAATATAATTCATTGAAACCAATGTACGTAATACATATTTATAATTCAAATTGTAAACTTGATTAAGGTTAATGCACCCCTTGTCTTCGTTATCTAAATAGTTTCAGGTTTTGACAGTTTCTAACTTTATTTTTGTTGATACTTCCATTATAAAGTTTTGTAGAGGATTGATTCTCTTTTAACTATTTCAAAACTTACCATTGTCTCCTGGGCCAGTTGTATACTGTCAAGAAACAAGTGTTTTATATCTATACTATTTGAGCTGTGTGTCTTTGCTAATGACCCAAGATTATATTGGGAGATGTGCATATGTAGTAATTCATTGTTTACAATGTTGTTTTTTTTAACAGTTACCTCGTTTTCAATAATACAACATCTACATATTTTTATATCATTGGAAGAATATACTAGTACTACGTATCTTTATTCATGCTGCACTTATTGTATTGTACTTGTTCGTGAAAGATGTTTTACCTGGGCAACGATCATTCTGGCAAGTTTTATTTTCGGTTCCATCTCCTATACATATAACCTGCTCATCATCATTAACACTTTGGCCAAAGCAGATCCTCCGTTTAAAACTGACTCCTTCGCCACACGTTACGCTGCATGCATCCCAAGTTCCCCATGGAGACCAATATCCTATAACTAGATATAAGCACACTAGTAGCTAAATGCTTTCATTAACCAATGTTCGATCATACAATACAATTCAGTTGTTATGCGTGAATACTGTAGAAAATGAAGTACTTCAATACTTGAAACAACAAAACTATTGCAATGCCCATATCTTATTATATGACCAACATGATGATTAGAAAGTCTTAACCTTTCTTAGGGAAACAAACATTTACATGCAGGGTTATACTAGTTTTTATTTTCATTGCACTTTCAGTAAGAAGTTTTGAAACACATCCCTGTTACCAAAATGAACTGTAAACTAGATTACAATACTCCAGCTTGTAGTATGAATACCTTGACATTTCTCCTCTTCACATCCTGTGTACTCCTTTGTAAAGCCGTCGCAGAAGTTGCCTCCGTGTTGAGGAAGAGGATCGCTACATTCTCGGGATCTGCTTTTTGTTCCACTTCCACATGTCTTACTACATTTCTCCCATGGATTCCAATCGCTCCAGGCTCCGTTTACTAGAATTAATAATATATATATAAAATATACTATTACCAGGGAATTAAACAGAAATGCTATGCTTTTGAATTCGAAAGAAACATTAGAGTAAAAAAAAGGCAACAGTAGTATACCGCCGTTTCGAAATTCATAAATCGATTAAGAAAAAAAAGTCCGGGTTACAAATTAAAACACATCAATATAAATGTAGAGCAACGACACAACAGAAACACTTAATGCAACTCACACAAAAACGAACATACCAATAGCCATTTTCCTGACTTAATACAGGACATTATAACAAAAATGATGGGTTGAATCTGTTTAGTGGCTAGCTAATACTCCCGCTTTTATTGCAATATTAAAAAAACATTTAAATGACAATATTACATGACATGACTACAATACCAATAAATGGAAGAACATAAGGAACAGAGAAATACACAAATTAACAACACATAACGACATGATAGACAAATATTTAAAAAAAGAACAACTGAAAAAAGAACCTTTTAAGCGTTTAAATGGTTTATGTGCAACCAAATTTTGATTATTATAGTTCTGCATAAACGGTGAATTACCAACATGGAAATGCTATATAACAATATAACGATGAACAGAAAATGTTAAAAACAAATGAATAAAAGTGATGTATAAATATATTTACTAGGGCATGGATTGTCCTGACATGGACCAGTAGTTGTACCGTCACCGTTGCATTCATTACCACCAAACATAGGAACTGGATCACTACACGTTCTATTTCGTTGTCGAATACCACCATCTCCACAAGTTTTGCTGCACTCTCCCCATGTCAACCAAGTAGACCAATTACCATTGACTGTAAATGAAACGCATAACACACTAAAAGTTTATATAAATTTTGAAAATGATTTAAAAAAAATAAAATTATTAACAGCCATAATCGAGACATCTTCGACATATTGAGTTGACCATAGAATAATTAGTAACATGTTTCAACTTAAGCATACATTCTCCATTTCCATTCTCAATTTTAGAAATACAAATAAGTATATTTAAGAAAAGAAATGAACCTCGCCCCCAAAGAATTCTAAAAAGTAAGGATAAGAATCCAACTGCATACGCATGAGGGAGACCTTGTACAGTTAATTTCCTAGGATGAACGAGGATTTGAGTGTTTGATACATATATTGCTTTTCCAGGATAACTACAAATTCGGTTGCTACGTTAAACAAATTTAAATATATTTATAAAAAAACTAAATGTTGTTATCTACCAATGTTTTTTTTAAAGACAAAATTGTAAGTCAAATTTGATACTTACTAGGACATGGTGGGTTTTCACATATACCAATATCAGTTGTGTTTCCCTCGCAGTCTTCTCCTTCAAATTGGAGACGTGTACAAGATCTTGATCTAGACATACTTCCATTACCACAAGTCGCATCACAGGTGGACCACAAACTCCATTCTAACCATGTTCCATCGACTTGAAAAATACATTTTCATTTTAATAGCTTATTGTGCATTTATTGCAATAACCATGAGTAAATATTATTGTATGTCATTACATCGTGTATGCTTTTAAACTAAATGTTACCATGCACTTTATTTTGCTGACTGGATTCAAGATGAAAAGATGGTGTGAGGTTAATAAATCTTTCTCATACTAACACCTTTCACAGTTAAACATTTTCTTTCTTTATAACAAGATATAATGTGCATACTAATTCGATGCCATATTTTCATTTCTATTTAACAATTAAACTATGGGAATGTTCAACCTTCATATATAGTATGTGTTTATGTAATACAATTTTTACTTAATAAAAGGTCAAGATGAATACATGGACAACGTTGCCAACAAGCAAACTAATAATATTTTAAAATCATACACTGCACAAACTCTTATATATGAATCGTTTTCCCATTGAAGTGTTAAATAACGCCTTACTTGGACATGCCATTTCACTGCATGAATCAAACATAGTATCTTCTCCAGCACATTTTTCTCCGCCAAATTTCGGTGCTGGATTTGTACATGTTCTTTGTGTATGTCTTAGTCCTCCGCCACATGTAACATTGCATGATCTCCAGGGAGACCACTGTGTCCACATACCATCAACTTTAATGTAAAATTTGAATAAAGAAGGAAATTCGAACGAAAAGCTTGCAAATTATATATTTAAATCACACAGCATTAAACGATAACATATTCGAGATGCCTTTCTTGGATGAGAGCAAAAAGGAAACAACTAGACATGTTAAGGATGATACGTACATATACTTGTAACTATAGACTTAGAGGCTATGACGACAAAAGTAAAAAAAAAACCATGTTTTTAAATTGTTTGTCTATTTCCTATGCTTTTGAAAAAGTACAATAACTCTTTAACATAAATATATAATAGCTATATTTGTAGTAGAAATATCCAAGCTAGATGTTAAACTATGCATCATCAACTTTTGACAAATAAAGGTTCTTTGTGAGGTTGTGTGAGAATTTTACACTCTTCAACAACTCTCAATTGCGAGTGAAATTGTATTTTTAAACAGTACCTGGACAGTTTTCAAGGACACATGGTTTATGTTCAGTACTATTTCCCTGGCATGGAGTTCCACCGTTTATTGGCTTTGGATCATTACACAGTCTAGTTCTCTGTCGAAGAGATGTACCACATGTGTCTGCACATCCAGCCCAAAAAGACCAGCTTCCCCAGTTACCATTTACTATATTAATCAAATTAGAAGATTTCAATTAAAGACAGCAGATTCGAAAATGATAATATGTTGTAAATTAAATGATGTTAAAATACTAAACATTATAAACATTATACAATAACATAACAAGTAGGCATGCTCTCCCTTATTGAAACATAATTACGGTTCACATCCATTTCAGGCACAAATCCCGGTGATTTCATTCCAATCTTTCACATTCGGATACAATTTCAGGTGAATTTAGTTGTAGCAATGACTTAATGATATGCAATTTCGGATAAATTAAGATGAAGCAATGAGTTGTGACATTTAGGGTTAATTTAGATTAATAAGAATTGTCCATAAATTTCAGGATGTCTTTAAGTAAGACAAAATAAATAATCTGCCAATTTTCTATCACATGATTCGTGATCCCTTGATAAATCTGATTAAAGTACTTCTTAAAATTTCGGTAATAAATTTATGGATGATTTAGAAGAAAAAAAAAGATTGCAACTCTTCAGATGTGAAATGGGTTTTGCAACTCTTGTTAGGTCCGTTTTTTTGGTCATTTATCTCCAAAGAGCTTTCATAATTTTGATTTAATCGTCCAAACTCATAGAAATCTAGGAAAACAATTCTTATAAGCAGGTATATAAATTTTAAGATCACCCAGTATAAGATATAGTGATTTTATCTTAATTACTAATACCTTGGTTGGATTGTTCTGTGGTTTGAACGAAAGCCGGAAGTGTGCCACTTGATGCAGCAAATGATACAACTGATTGGGTCATTAGTTCCTCAACAGTGGTCATATCGTTTTCATTTGTTGTTGTACCGTTTGAAACAACAGTTGCACCTATTGTCGAAGATTTTATACTAGAAGCCGTTTGTTGGTCGTCTTCTGTCGTTTTTATAAGCGTCGAACTTGACTGGACATTAGATGATTGCGATGGCGTTACTGAACGTTCAATAGATTTCGTGGTTGTTGATCTTCTCGTTATTACCGACAAAGTTTCCTCGGTGTGCGATATCAATTTAGAAGTAGGAGACACTTTTAAGGATGTGCTATCAGAGGGCGCTGTA
Source organism: Mytilus edulis (assembly GCA_019925275.1). Lineage (NCBI taxonomy): Eukaryota > Metazoa > Mollusca > Bivalvia > Mytilida > Mytilidae > Mytilus > Mytilus edulis. The sequence goes on from CM034350.1 coordinate 67,912,694, forward strand.
ACAGTAAGAGATGTGGTACTTGTATCTGGTAAAGAGCTGGTTGTAACGTTTTGCGATGTAAAAGGATTTGACGTAAAGGTAGACAATTTATCAACTGTTGTGTGAGTTGTTGTTGTAACCTTTGAAGTGGTAGTTGATGTAAATAATTCCTGAAGTTCCGGTGGTTCGTGTAAATGTATAGTTGACACTTGAATAATTTCAAAACTGTCCAACAAAATCTGAAATTTCCCTAGCATTTGATTCCCACTTCTAAGTATATTATCCTTAATATATTTTACAGGTTGATTTAACATATCTGATTCTGATATGTCTACACAATACGCAGTAAATGATACTTTGATGCTTCCTGGACTGAAATAAACAAAGTCTTGTTTTAAATAAACAATTTTAGTCAGATATTTAGATAGTGTGTATAGTATATTGTTTATCACCTGTGCTTTTAACCATAAAAGCCTCGGTCACACCTTACCGGATAGCTCGAACGGACGCCTAACGGATAACTTTTTTTCAATCCGATCATGTCCGTTAGACGTCCGTTCTTATCCGTTAGACGTCCGTCCATATCCGTTGCATGTCCGTTAAGCGTCCGTTTTATCTGTTGACGTCCGTTCTGTCCGGTGGAAAATTATGAGCATGTTCAAAACTTTGAACGGACGTCCAACGGATAAAATGTCCGTTTTGTACGGTACTCGTCCGTTTCGTTTCCGTTTTGTATCCGTTACGTGTCCGTTATACATCCGTTGGAGATCTGGAAGATAAATTCACCAACGGACTTCTACCGGACGTTTAACGGAAAAAACGGATGTTGAACGGATGAGAAACGGACTCCTACCGGACGTATAACGGATAGAACGGATGATGAACGGATCTGAAACGGATAAATGCCAATTGAAAATTTCGCGTCAGAAATGCCAATTATTGGTATGTCAGATTTCTTAAGGTTCATGAATTCTTATTATTCATAATCGATCTTAGAGTATAGGCACGTCTTCACAATCAAGCAGTTCTTATTCAGGCCAGACACTTCCCTTTGGCGGAATTTAGAAGAATAAACCAAAACCAGTTACACAGAAACATTTTGAATATTTATTCGATTTACATGTATTATTATTGTCGCCTTTGAATTTTCCGTATATCTTGTTCATCCGTTTTATCAGGTACGCTTCCGTTAGGTGTCCGTTTTATGCGTTACTCGTCCGTTGGATGTACGTTCGACATTCGTTCTGCCCGGTACGTGTGCGTTTCTCGTACGTTGCATATCCGTTGTGTGTCCGTTATGCATCCGTTACACGTCCGTTTTATTCGGCAGTACATCAACGGACTCCCAACGGATAACAATTTTGTCAACGGACAACTTTTATTTTCATCCGTTAGGCGTCCGTTCGTCTTATCCGGTAAGGTGTGACCGGGGCTTTAAGGGCTTCACATTATGCAATAAAGTTATATATTTTAAGGTCATTTTCGTGTTACATACAATGCAGGTTTTGATTGCAGAATCTTTTAAGAAAAATGCTCTGTTTTAATACTTATCCATGTTTGTGATAAGTTTGAGCAGAAACTCCTGGATGGATTTTCAATGTACGATTTGAAGGAACAACCATTTTTTTTATGTGTTGAGTCACGTCCTAATCACAAAAATAGATATTTTTCTAAATTAAAGTAATAGCAATTGTAATATATAACATTTAATCAGATATCAAAAATAAAAGTATACTTACTTTAGAGCTAATACGATGCATCCAATATATTTATCACCAAAGCCACCAGTATCATTATTTAACACCCTATCAATCTGAAAGTAATCACGTTTTAAACACCTCTAGAATTTGAACATCTTCGAGGAACAATATGTCTTTTTTTTTTTAACAACATGTACAATTTTACTCGAACAACTCTTTGCAATTACATGTTTTTAACGGAAAAGCTAGCATAATAAGCATAATTTTCCGCGCTACGTATAATCTTTGACCCGTATGTCCGTTAATCATTTTAGATTTCAGATTCTAAAATCAAACACTCTGGCTGGGTGACTGGGCCAGTTAATACTTTATTTCGGTCACAAAAAAATAAGTTCATAGATACTTAAATAAAAGCGGTTTTCCGATTCAAAATTAAGTCATAGTACAATATTTGATATTGTAACACTACTTGGATATGCACACGCGTTTACTGGCCTAAACGAGATGCTAATTCATAACGATGTGCAGTCTTTACATCAGAGATCAAAGGCACAGTTAGATTGACCTTTGTTCTATGGATTTTTAGAGAGTTTGATAATGTTTTGAATTTGGACACTTTTTATATATTTTTTTTTATATTATAAGACTTTTACTAACACCAAATTGAAATTTTTAACAACTTTATTTACATTTATATGTAAGATAATCATCCAAATATCACTGATTTGAGTCTGCTGCCAGAACATTGAACAAACATCGATTCAGTAGAGTTTGCCAAATTTTTTTATGGCCGGTTCAGTCAACTCGTTTCAGAATCATAATTTGGTCTGCCGATATCCTTATCGCGATGAACATGGCAAGCCCGCACAATCTCTTGCCACTCATGCATGCTCTTTGCCAAGTTTTCAGTCGTTTCAGGGCAGTCTGTGTTTTTAAAGGAAGCACATTATCATCAACACAATGATCAATGTCTTCTTCCAATTCCTTCTCCATCAGCAATTTGGTAGCAGCATCGGTAGTAACAGTTTTGTTTGCAAAAGGGAATTAAGGTTTCCTGTAAGCACCATCATACAGTTGCAGTTACAAAATATTAAACTCGCTTTTATGCTGACAAAGAGTAGACAAACTAGGGATAGAATGAGATCAGATAAATGTACATGATTCTATCTATAGAGTATATATGATATGGGTACAGGGGAATTGGAATGGAGTTTTTGACGTTTACATGTAGGTCCATAATTTCAAATTATTTCTGGAATTAGTTGGTGGTATTTTAGTTCCAGAATCTATAAAATTTAGGGGTTAGGGGTATGGGTTGTCCGATTCCGAAACCCCGAATATAAAGAAACGAAATTCCGTAGTCCCGAATAAGTAAAGACAAAATCCTGTGTTAAAGGTTCTACCATTCCTCAATAATATCAAATTGGAATATGGGATATTCTTTCAATTTTTAAGGTTAAAGAAACATGGATAGAAACTAATCCATGCATGTTTCATATTATTTATATTTTATTTATCCGTAAAGAGAAAGATTAAAGTTCGTGAAAGGAATACGCAGACAGGACTGCCCCCTTGCGATTACTTGATTTGTCAAAAGTTGGTTAAACGGAGAAATGAATACGTAGACAGAACTGCCCCCTTCCGAAGACCAGTACTTGATTTGTCAGTCTACTTATCGTTTTTGGATTGTTCTAATGAAGTTATATACAATACTCAGACTCTGTTCACAAAAAAGTTTACTAGAATTATTTCTTCTTTACCTTCAGTGTACATAGCTTTTCATTTTCTGCAAGAGCCTGTTTTAACTAGAGATCCATGATGATTATCATTACTAGGTTAATGTTATCGAGAAACATCACCCGTTGAGATGCTGAGTTATATTCAGGAAGAATAGTTTAAAAGGAATGATGACAAGTTATATAGAAATTAAGGTTGAGACAGAACAACAAATGACTATTATATTGATATATATATACAAAAAAAATAATCAGTGTCGAAATTTTAGTGAGGCAATTGCCTCACTTGCCTCAAGGGTAGCTACGGCCTTGTAATGTTGAATCAAGGTTCTTGAACTTTTTTTTATAGCATTGCAAATGATTTTGAACTATACATGCACAAGTGTAAATCAAACGATGGTATAAATTATTTAATTTAATAATATGCAATGAAAAATTTAAAAATCAAGATCATCATGATAATAAACAAACAAAATTATATGTCCGAATATACTATTATATTATCACTTTGTATATGTACTAGTACTTTCTTTTGTGCTTTTTTATAATTGGTGGTTGGATAACATTATCGATAATCATAAAGATCCAATTCTGTAAAACTGTGTAGACTTGCCTCTCTAGAATCGGGGAAGTGACTGTCGATTTCCGGTGGTAAGAAATAATAAAAAAAAATAATCAAGGGATTTTGGTTAAATGTGTTTTAACAGTTTTGCTGGTTATGTGTGATTTAAATAGTACCAGGCTTATAATTTGATACGCCAGACGCGCGTTTCGTCACAAAAGGTTCATCAATGACGCTCAAATGAACAATTGATATTTGATTTACAATACAGTTTTGTTAAAATACTTCTATTTTATATTATTCATTTTAAAGCATATATTCATATACATACCTCAGCACAAAAGTCCGAGGCAAAACGTTTATATTTGTATGATAAACTGTTACCCATATCCGTTGTATACGTATCGTTAACCGTCAAGTCAAGTAAAGCATGAACTGTAGAAAATAAGTAGGTATAAGAAGCGAAAGAAAAATAATATTGAAATATAAATAACGTTAAAATTAAAGATAGTAAAACAATGTAAAATATGTAAAATTATTTCATTTTGTAATTATTTTTAATATAAAGGTCTTTATGTCGCACTTTCTTTTCAAAGTACATAATTATTTTACTATATTCTAATTATTTAAAAAGATAATAATGGAAAAGTATTTGAAAGAACACTCAGCAGTTGCAACCCTCGATAGTAAACCATTGAAGAAAAACCCCATATTAACTCACCGTATGCAGTCGTTTGTCTTTTCAAGTCTGAAAAAAACCAAAACAAATAGTAATATTTGGAGTCTATTCATTTTATGATATTATATGTTTTACAGATCAGTGGAAATCAAACCTGAACAAAAATCAACAACAAACAAACAAAAAAGCAAACTATAGTGATATCATCTCATTACGATTCCTTCGATATTTTGGGTTATTATAGTTTATTTTAGTTTATCTATCTGAGGGAAACACATTCTTGCAAGGTTGTTCCATTTGTCTGTAAAGTATGAATACGTAACCACGCCTAATCTGAAGGCTGCCGTTTGATATGACGCCTTATTTGGGTAAAGTGCATCACAATGTGCACGTGTAAGAGCCCTTTCGGCGACTCTCGGCATGATCCAGAAGTGGTAGACGTGGTAAGACAAGATAACATTTCAGTGGATAAAGGTCGGAAGGTTAAAGACAAAATACTCGTAATACATGTGTATCAGTAACGCAAAACGAGACTTAAATACCAATAAAAGAAGGCTTCACTTTAAAAATCTGAAAACAAGCGATATGTCTTACGGACATATATTTTTGATTGTTTGACTCGGCTTCTACGTCTCTATAGATTTATGTAACGCATGCACTTCCTGAAACGTCTTTTAAAAAAAGTTGTTCAATTTATCTAAACATATTGTGGATTTATTATTAATTCTTATATACAAATTTTCATGGTTTTCGTGGGTACAGATAAACCACGAATTTAAATCTTCAACGAATTACAAATTTTGTATCAGGTTGTACAAATGTATGCAGACTTTGACAAAACCACGACATTTTGAATCCACGGAAATACAAGTTTTCTGTAATCATGGTAATCAACGGAAATTATTACCAACGACAACAATTGAAACCACAGTAGCTTGAAAAGAATATTAATTTTCAAACTTCAATTACGTTTGTTTAAATGACATACCAACCTGGTTCAGTGTGATCATTGTTACTGGAAGTTGACACAGCAATGACGATTAGAATGACAGCCAAAATGGCAACACCCACAAACAACAATCCGTATACTAACTTCTTCTTCCATGTGATAGGTGTTTTCGTTTTGTCAGGTTGTGATGCAACATTCTCATCTATCTTATACTTTGTTTCTGGGCTGTCAGACTTAAACTGAAGGAAAACAGACAAAACCAAATGTAGTTTCCGATTCAAGTCAATTTTAAATTGGATACAAGTTAATTAAACTTCATATTAACTTAATTGGCATTACGGCATGTTCTAGTTGATAAACACAACTTTGACTCACTTAACATGCACATCAAAATAAATTTTCAGACCTGCTTTCTTCTTATTAGTGATAACAAAGTTCAAAAGAATGATTTCTTATTCGAATAAGCTAACATACATGTAATAATTTTGGAAACCAAATATTTGTTTAATACTGAAACCATTTTGTTTACAACATGATAAAGTATATTTCCCCTTGTTATGTCTCCTATATAAATACCGAGGTAACACATCTCAAACAAAATAAGACATTCAAGCGAGAACTCAAATCGAAAGTTATATTGAATTCAGTCAAACAAGGCTACGGGGTTAGAGCAATTTAATAGGATACGAATAATAATTTACTAATGAGTTCTTATAACTAACATGGACTTGCGCACGAAGAACTTGTCGTTGGTTTATGTCTGTCATATTTGATTTTAGTATGTTGTTTTGTTTTAGATAAAGTCGATAGTTTTCTCGTTTGAATTGTCTCACATTTTTCACATCGGGACCTTTTTTAACCGATTATACGATACGAGTTTTTATCTTTTTGTAGGCGTATGACCCTTTTATTGCCTACATCCACTGTATTTGATTTCATCGGTAATACCACCACATCTCCTTATTTTTTTTTTTATATAAACCGACATCAAGGGAAATTATATACTTACTTTCTGCATGAATTTGGACCACATAGTTTCATTGTCAGTGCTACTAATATCAGTTTTATTTAAACCTGATTCACTAACAAACCCATACTTATGCCCACTAGTTGAAACCTCTAATTCGTTTTCTTTTATTGGAATAGATTCTATGAAATGGATTTCGTCATGATTGCCAGCAGATGAATTTACAACCCTTTTCTTATGTGTAATGACTTCCTTTCGAAACTCAGTTTCTTCTACCTCTATATCCTCGCTATCTGTTGCCAAAGTTATTCCACTGTCTATGGTATAATTCAATTTTGTTTCATGCAACTTTAAACTAACACTACTTTGCCTATAAAAGTCTTTGCCATTTACGCTGCTTGGTGCCACAATTTTATATCCATCTGGTCCGTTTTTAAACTTCGTTTCATTTATTTCTAGGCTGGCATGATTACTCTTCTCACCAGATACACATACTTGTATTTCTTCGTGATGAAGCTTGTTTCCAGTCTCATCGATAATGTTAATAGATATTTCGTTTTGCTGCCAATCCGATCCTTCATTCCATAACCCGCCATTTGGAAGATCGTCTGCGTTTTTTTCTCCAATTAATTTAAGGTCATGAAATTCTGTTTCTCTCCCAAATTCTTTAACTTTTGACATTATCCTTGTTTTTAAAAATTAACAACTTTCATGTATATCTCTTTTTTCTTTTTATTTTAGCCTTCATTATGAAAGTATAATTATTTATAAATATCATATACCAAATTAAAGAAGAAATACTATACGGTTTTTGAATAGAAATTGTTTATAATTGAACGACTAAAAACAATATGTTGACACGATTTTTTTACAAATTATTTAAAACAATAAATATTTGACCGGGCATGACATTTAAAACACTCTTTCTATTTATTGTTGTAAATGGATATGTGATTTTCTTCAGTGCAAACTTTGACACTAGTTTGACCGACATTTATTTATTATGTTACATATTTGTAAATTATAATTCAAATTGAATAAAATATCTTAAATATATTTTATGTGTGCTCGAAATGTCCCCGACGAAAGGTTATTAAAATACTGGCAATGTTTATACTGTCTAAAACGTCCTTAGATATAAGTTTTTCCAAAGATATACGGAGATATTTACATGTATAAACCTGGTGTGACTGTTGATTTTTGGTTGCTTAATGTCCTGTGGTAAATATTTCATGCATATAAGGACTAGAACAAATTATCAATATATACAGTAGGTATGTCCTGTTATAGAGGCCGTACGGAATAAAAGTCGTGGAAACTATAGGTCACCGTACTTCCTTCGACAATGAGCAAAGCTAGTCTTCCACTTGAAAATGGGGGTATATTGGATATAGACAGAAATTCTGCCTTCCAACAAGCTATCAGAGTATCTCTAGATTAATATTTTGTAAACTTGAGGTTACATGGTTAATAAAGCTTGTACACATACTAAATAAGGGGAGAAATTTGATTGGTTAACTTCCAGTGATGGTTATTTTCTTATATATATGACATATATATGCAATGAAATGTTACAGTAATTTTTTTTCTTTAGTACTAGACAGGACAAAACTATTCATGCCAAGTACTTTTTTTTTGAAACAAAGTTAAATTCTGCACAATTTTTTGAAAAGTGCAAATTTAACAAAGACTTATTGGGGAAAATCAATGGTGGTATTACACCTAATATGGAAATCTGTACATTTACCTTTGACCGTGTGAGTGAAATATTAGAAACATTTAATATTCTGAGTGGATTAAGTCTCTAAAACACGTTTTCTGGAAATAAGACTCTACCTTGAATATTCAGTTGACAGAACAAGCCACACCTAGTGTTTTGGGGAGCTTTTTCTCCTTATGTCTTACATTCCGTATGATAGAACATTTTCCGAGGAAAATACTTTATTAAATATTTAAGAAATGAATGCTTCTTTTTGTAACTTCATTGGGGCGTAAAAGCGTTGACCGAAGTACATTTTGTATGGTGCGCGGAAGCGATTCATTCTAAAATGTGCGCACGGTCAACGCTTTTACAACCCTATGAAGTTACAAAAAGAAGCATTCAATACTTAGAATGAAATTCAAAACAGTGTGGCTGTGGCCATTGATTGACACATTAAATTCATCCATTGACTGGGATAATTTACGTGAACGTTTTTCTGTAACGACAACTGTTCACGACGTACCTACGATAGACATTTAAACTGTGGGGTCACCAAAGGTTTCTTAACGCCTTTAATTATAAAATAATTCGAAAAATTAATCAGGAATAACCTTTATGTTTTGACTTATATAATTGATATAAATCAAAACATCGTGTTATTTCTGATTAATTTATCGAATTACTTTATTAAGGTGTTGAGAACCTGTGGTGACCCCATAGTATAAGTGTCTTTAAAAAGTACATAGTGAGCAGTGGTCTTTTCATACAAACGTTCACCTAAATTGTCACAGTAAATGGATGAATTTAATGTGTCAATCAATGGCCACAGCCACACTGTTTTGAATTTCATTCTATAATTACATTTTTAAGCTAGGATCATGAAAACACGAATTTTATCATTTTTTATTTAATTCAACTGTGCACTTTATTGTGGGACATCGTGATATCATGAATGAAAAGTTTTATTAAGCAACGTAATTGCCTAAGGAATAACACGTGATGTGCAGTTAGCCAATCAGAATAATGTATTATAGTGAAACATACATCTAATATAATTATATAGTAATAAGGAAATGAAATTATTTTTAATGCTGTAACAACAAATTATTCTCTAAAAGAGAAGCCTTTTATGTCCCTCTTTTGAACGCGGCGTAAAGTTTTACGTAAGGACTTATTGAAACCTCCTTGGAGACAGTAAACTGGTTTATGGATTGTTTATTCTGCGTGAATACTTCAATTACTCATTTTTTATAACAATTCTATGATAAATGAAATATAGTTACCCCATTATTTTTATTAATTTGTCTGAAAAGTTGAAACTTTGAGGCAATGAGAGGTATAAATTGAGAAAAACAGACCTTTAAAAGAAGACAAAGAAGTCTATTAGTGGTTTTTATCTACCTAAAATCATCTTGTGTATCCTATTCAACTGTTTTGTAGGCAGATGAGATAAATATTTTACCATTTATTGGTCCACACTATTTTCTATCTTGATGCGGCTTGGTTTGGATTTGTTGAAGAAATTTTGCTCGAATCGCTGTAGATGTCGTCTTTCATTATACTAGATTTTTCTCAAACTATTGAACTGATTATGACAAAAAATTGACAGGAATGCTTGAAATGACCATTATTGCAAAGGAAAAATGTCACATTCAGTTTATTAAACAATAATAAAATTGAGAATGGAAATGGGGAATGTGTCAAAGAGACAACAACCCGACCAAATAAAAAACAACAGCAGAGGGTCACCAACAGGTCTTCAATGTAGCGAGAAATTCCCGCACCCGGAGGCGTCCCTCAGCTGTCCCATAAACAAATATATACTAGTCCAGTGATAATGTCTTCTTTTGTAATGAATTCGCGTTTACTTTTCTAAGTAAAATCTAGAGGCTCTAAAGAGCCTGTGTCGCTCACCTTGGTCTATGTAAATATTAAACAAAGGACACAGATGGATTCATGACAAAATTGTGTTTTGGTGAGGGTGATGTGTTTGTACATCTTACTTTACTGAACATTCTTGCTGCTTACAATTATTTCTATCTATAATGAACTTGGCCCAGTAGTTACTTCAGTGGAAAATCTTAGTAAAAATTTACGAATTTTATGAAAATTGTTAAAAATTGACTAAAAAGGGCAATAACTCCTTAGGGGTCAATTGAACATTTTGGTCATGATGACTTATTTTTAGGTCTTACTTTGCTGAATAGTATTGCTGTTTACAGTTTATCTCTATCTATAATAATATTCAAGATAATAACAAAAAACGGCAAAATTTCCTTAAAATTACCAATTCAGGGGCAGCAACCTAACAACGGGTTGTCCGATTCATCTGAAAATTTCAGAGCAGATAGACCTTGACCTGATTCACAATTTTACACCGTGGCAGGTTTGCTCTAAATGCTTCGGTTTTTGAGTTATAAGCCAAAAACTACATTTTACCCCTATGTTTTATTTTTAGCCATGGTGACCATCCGGGTCATCGGACACATTTGTCAAACTGAATACCCCAAAGATGATTGTGGCAAAGTTTGGATTAATTTGGCCCAGTAGTTTCAGAGGAGAAGATTTTTGTAAAAGATTGCTAAGATTTACGAAAAATGGTTAAAAATTGACTATAAAGGGCAATAACTCCTAAACGGGTCAACTGACCATATTGGTCATTTTGACTTATTTGTAAATCTTACTTTGCTGAATATTATTGCTGTTTACAGTTTATCTCTATCTATAATAATATTCAAGATAATAACCAAAAACAGCAAAATTTCCCGAAAATTACCAATTCAGGGGCAGCAACCCAACAACGGGTTGTCTGATTCATCTGAAAATTTCAGGGCAGATAGATCTTGACCTGATAAACAATTTTATGTTAATGTTCTATTTTTAGCCATGGCGGCCATCTTGGTTTGTTGGCTGGGTCACCGGACACATTTTTAAAACTAGATACCCCAATGATGATTGTGGCCAAGTTTGGTTTAATTTGGCCCAGTAGTTTCAGAGGAGAAGATTTTTGTAAAAGTTAACGACGACGGACGACGACGGATGACGGACGCCAAGCGATGGGAAAAGCTCACTTGGCCCTTCGGGTCAAGTGAGCTAAAAACGAAATCTTTGAAATATAAAATTTGAAATTTTGTGTATACATGTACAAATATCGTGAAATATTTCTGTTCACATCAAGTTCTTTCTGATATATATATTTCATCTGTAGTGTACACGGGAAAGAGAATTATATATTATACATTTTTGAAAAAAAAACCTTGTCTATATCACTTAAACTAAACACTTACAAAACATATATAAAGGCAACAATAGTACCGCTGTTAAATAGCCATAAATCAATAAAGCGAAAACAAATATGGGTCAAAATTCAAAATCGAGTAATTAATGAGCTATTAGAGGAAAACAACAGAATAACCAAAACACTTAACTGCTACCAAAACAAATGCAGATATACATATATTATAAGTTAACCTGTTTTTTTATTGGTCATATTGGTTATATGAACTTTAAAGGAACATTAACAGTTACCTATCGTTGTGCATTTTTGTTTTCTTGAGACGAAAATATTTTTGTCTCTAAAAATTGAATACATGTATGTCAATTTTCTACTCAAAGTGAAATTATACCGAACAAAAGGAAACAACATTAAAGGGACGACAAATATTTTTCTTGTAAATTTCACTATCTATTTCACTTCACATTTGAAATAATTTATTTTTTATCTAGATATTTAGAAATCAAGTCATTTACCTGTGTATAATATGACGTAACTTTGTTCAAATTTGATGTTTTCCTAAAATTGTTAAACATTTCACAGCAGTTTTATACTTTTACTTGAATAATTCATCCATTATTGTTATCAACTCTGTATTTACATTGTATCACAGATCAAATTTATTCGTTCACTGTGTGTTTATTTGTGTCACTTTGTTTTTTGATTGAGTTAAGTTATTTTAAAGTGTGTTATTCTATGTTGTGATGTCACGAATGCTACTGTTTCAGAAAAAGGGAGAAGGTTTGGTACCATTAAAGCGTTTAATCCCGCTGCTCGTTATTTTATATAGATTAGACCGTTGGTGTTCCCGTTTGAATGGTTTTAAATTAGTAATTTTTTGGGTCCATTATAGCTTGCTGTTCAGTGTGAGCATAGGCTCCGTGTTGAACACCGTACATTGACCTATAATGGTTTAATTTTATACATTGTGATTTGGATGTAAAATTGTCTCATTGGCACTCATACCGCATCTTCATGTATATATCGAATGTCACAGAAGAAAAAAAAATCATAAGCAACACAAATTCTGCATAAAAAAATGCAAGATGCATGAAAGTACATGCTACACTTCCGAACACATCCGCTCTTTTGAAAAATCCCGAAAAAAAAGGCTTTTAAAATTAGTTAAGCTGTTAAAATTGTACTGTTTTGCTAGATATATGTGTTGGTATTTTCAATATAGCTGTAAATTATAACTTTTATCTACAGAATTTGAATTTGACAAAAGTAGACATTGGGTCTCTATATTAACGATTCTGTCAAAGGGAGTAAACGTACGAGTTTACAGGGACGTAAATCAATCAAAATTTAACAATCAGGGCCAACATTCATAAAACACGTCACTGATTGTAGTGTGATGTGCTGTTGTTAAATGAAGATGTCCGTTGTTATTCTGCGGTTTACACGAATGATGAAATGAACTATATATTATTTTGATTTTGTTATGCGTTTCTCTGTGCTGATTGTTCGTGTGTTTGTTTGTACTGTAATCCTGTCACGCAGTTTTGTCATTTTGCGATATTTTTAATATTACCTAGTAAGCGGAAGTTTTGGCTAGCCATGAACAAGGTTCAACCCACCATTTTTTTTTACATGTCCTGTACCAAGTCAGGAATATACCAATTAGTCCGTTTTTATGTATGTTGGCGTTTGTTTTCGTAGCAGTTCGATGTTTAATTTGTTTCTTTATTTTCCCGAATTTCTCGGTTTTAGTTTGTTACCCGGATTTGGTTTTTCTCAATCGATTTAGGACTTTCGAACAGCTGTATACTATTGTTATGTTCGGATGCTAAGGTTGTAGCTGCAAATTATACAAACGGGTCAGATTAATAAAAAATTAACTTTTTTGAAGCACCGATTCATTTTATATGAGACAAAATGACACAAAATGGCGACTCGCTACGTCACCAAAGTCACGTGATATCTTATTTACTTAGATATGTTGACAAGGATTTTACTGTTTTTCGGAAGAAGATTAATAGTGCCTATATTTTTGTCCCCCAGTTACCCTTTTGGTACAAACTATTTAACTTTTGTTCTGTAGTACCAATTATGGAGGAGGGGCGCTTGTTTTGCTTTTCTTGATGTATGAAAATGCTCATAATTTATGAACTTAAGTTTCAAAGTTGTTTAAACCAGTTGGACGCGTACCAATGACAATAAAGTGTTGTAGAAAGTGCTTTATTACAAGGTATATTTGGGCCTTTGGTCTAGTTTTCAGAAACTAGAGTACTCTTAGATCGGTAATGTGTTTCATTTGTGATTTTTTAAATTTATCTTGGCACTAACTACCGATCTGATTTGTTCAGACGTTTTAATGTTTGAGCTGAACATTTTTTCTGTAGCTTACTATTGTTAATACACATCTCCTAAAGAAAATTTACATTAAATTGACAAAAACTAACACTTTAAATACAGAGTATCGTTCAACTTTGTATTGAATATAATGTAAAAGTAAAGAAATATATATTTATATTACGCGTAATATATTTTTTTTGAATACAATCTTTTCATCTGGGGTAGACAAATTTGTACCGTTCATGTTATTACAGGGTTATATACAATAAACACGATCATCTGTTGAAGCTGTACATAGTAACCCCTCCGTGAATAATGACAAATTAGTTTCAAGTGTTCGGTTGTATTACGGACATGTTTTTACCAGATTGCAAAAGTCACAAAAATCTTTTTCGAAACTAAAACAAAGACCACTTGCGCATGCAGTGACGTAAGGCATATTCCCTACACATGTAACAAATTTGTTACAAGCTGCTGGGTGATGATATCTGTTGCCTATGGTTCCGTTAAAATTCTGGTTACAAAAGTCACCTAAAATTATAGTTTAACAATATCGTAAGATCATTAGGAGTTTAAAGATAATTGAATAATAGACAGATTTCTACAATTAGAAAGTACCAGTTCAATTAATGCTCTCACAAATAAATCAAAGCCATTGTATTCTTTATTATGTTTAGAAGTTTTATATGTGTAACCTGAGTTCAAGCCTCCTTCTTGTTGATATATGATAGTATTGCAATGAACAGGTTCTATATAAAACTGTAAAAACGCAAAACCAAGCAAAATGAGAATTCTTAATCAATAGGCCCCAATAAGTATCAGAGAAGTGTTTTATGAATTGATGAAAAAATACTTACATTCACTTAAAAAAAATATGATTGGAACAGCTTTATTTTTGCTACGCACTCATTCTAGATTCGGTAAGGCCTTTTATCTTTTCAACCAAATTGCACCCAATGCTTGTTTTATTTTATATTGGTGCAACTTACAACTTTATATCCTCTGTGAAATTTTACTTACTGGAAACCAGGATAAGAGTTTCACTGTTAGAATAAATAGGTGAAACATCCTGATGAATGCCATTTGTTACTTTACATCTGATGGTTGCATTGTACATGGACACAGTAAATCCAATCCAAAACTTGAGGACTCTTCTAATTCCGCAATTTTCTGTTGTGTCTGTACTGGTTGTGTAAATAGGAATGATTGTTTGATAATTATCACTTCCTGCCAACTTTATTTGAACTTTAATGTCCCCCGTTGAATTACCAATGAAACCAGTGCAAATATGTAGATTTGAAGGTCTTGGGGAAGTCAGACCAGCAACTTGATCAGAATGTATTGTCATTTCAGCTTTGTTCTGCTTCAAAAGTAATTAAGAAATCAATTTTGAGAACAATAGAATACTACTATGAACATAAAAGTTTTCACCACATTTTTCTCCACTGCTGTTAAATTTTAAAATCAAGGTACAAAAAGGTTTTAAATAACTCATCATAGATACCTAGTTAACATTACTTTCACTTTGTCAAAATACATTGCTTTACAACCTAGCTTATAAGTAATAATAATAGAGACATAATTGGTATTGACATGAATATCATTGATGTGGTCATTTTTATAAATTTCCAGTTTACAAAACATTGAATTTTTCGATAAACTAAGGATTTTTTTTTTATCCCAGGCATAGATTACCTTAGCCGTATTTGTCACAACTTTTTGGAATTTTTTTTTATCCTCAATGCTCTTCAACTTTGAACTGGTTTGGCTTTATAAATGTTTTGATATGAACGTCACTGATGAGTCTTATGTATACGAAACGCGCGTCTAGTGTACTCAACTATACTCCTGGTACTATGAAATTGATAGATGTTGTCTTTGATGCATGATTTTTTTATCAGTTGTTAGTGGCTTTGAACTAGCTGTCAGTTGCTTAGAGTACTTTCAGATCTGTACTTAGTGTCTTTTTGCTGTTGTGATGTACAAGTACCTTGTCATGTATACGCTGTGTAGTATTGACATTTGTATCCATCTGATGAGTTAAGCCATTATCAGATGATGTTTATAGTTCGTTCTTATGTTGTACTGTTATACCAGGTTAAGGTAGGGTTGGGATCTCGCTAACATGTTTAACCCCGCCACATTCTGTATGTTTGTGCCTGTCCAAAGTCAGGAGCATGTAATTCAGTGGTTGTCGTTTGTTGATGTGTTACATATTTGTTTTTTGTTTTTTTATGTACATAAATCAGATCGTTAGTTTTCTCGTTTGAATTGTATTACATTGTTATTCCCGGGCCTTCTATAGCATACTATGCGGTAATGGTTTTGCTCCTTGTGTTAGGCCATACGTTGACCTATAATTGTTAATTTCTGTGGCATTTAGTGTCTAGTGGAGAGTTGTCTCATTAGCAATCATACCATATCTTCTTTTTTATATTTGAAATGTATTAAAAATACAAATTTTGCATATTCATTGTTTGGTAACGGGTCTATATGCTTCAAATGATCAAACTTATTTGCAGTAAATATCTGCTTTTATTAATTCAAAAATATTTTGTTCACGCAACATACAATGGATTTCTATCTTTGTTTACTTGTATATTACCTGCTGAACCACTGTCGTATTGGTACAGGAGGTACCTTTTAAAGAAAACGACTTTCATTTTTTGTATTATGCATGAATATAATTCTAATGATTAATGAAAACGAAAACTTGATAAATAATTGTTTTTTCGAAATTATTATTAATATTCTACAATATTTATCAATGAAGCCTTGAATTTACGTTGTGGTGTTAAATCACGTAACAAGGTTAGTAGAGAGTTCAGCGCAAGAGTTTATTACCGTCTGATTTTTTGGGGGTTCCGAGTTTCACAATTCAGTGGTTGGCTTGCTTTGATGTATACTTGTGTTTGCATACATTATGTTGTTTGCTTTATCATTATTATTTTATAATGTTAGGATCGTATTTAAGGGTAAACGATGAACTATGATTTCTTTCATGTACATCATTGGTAATTATACGACATTTACATTTTTATATAGCTGATATATCTTCAGTAATGCTCAAAACGAAATAATTCAAATGTTTATAAAGGAACACAATGGTGTGCTTCACAGAAAAAGTTCAAATTTGAGATTATTTTCATTGAATTTGAATGCTAGATTTTACCCTTCCGGAGCATCTGAGATCCCCCTTAGTTTTTGGTGGGGTTCGTGTTGTTTATTTTTTAGTTTTCTATGTTGTGTCATGTGTACTATTGTTTTTCTGTTTGTCTTTTTCATTTTTAGCCATGGCGTTGTCAGTTTGTTTCAGATTTATGAGTTTGACTGTCCCTTTGGTATCTTTCGTCCCTCTTTTAACATTTATCTTTAATTGAAATTCCTAATGTTTCAACATTCACTTAATCTGTATTTTATAAAATGACTTGTTTTTGTATTATAATGTTGATGTCTATTGTATTATTCATCCCGATGTTTCGACATTTTGTACATGCTATTATAATATAATGTGTTCTTAATGGTAAAATAGTTTGGCTTTTCTTGCATTTCTGAAATATTTGATTTTACATTAAAAACAATCTCCAACATAAACGTGTGCTATCAAATGATACATAAAAATCAGTCGAAAGTGGTCTAAGATAATGCGTTGTGTCTCTATTCACAACCACATTCTAAAGTCGTTTTTCGTTAAAAATGTCTTACTTGTTGCTGGACATGTTACGTCATTACATGGACTGCATGTTTCTACGGTGTATATTCCAAAACAAAAGTTGTACTGACAGGCCCGTCCATAAGGTTCTTTATTCTGACACTCAATATAATAATGGCAGTTGGAAGGATGTACACGGTGGCTTTGGGATACACTGTTATCCTTACACGCATCACCTGAAAGAAATTTACTGTTGTTAACATGCATTAACAACATTGTAATATCTTTGATTAAATAGTGAATTATTTTCCAACATTGCGAAATAGTTATTCTATTCAAAGAAAGACAACTCGAATTGTTTGAGAGCCAGGCATTCCATCTCTCATGCAAAGTAGATACTCAAAAACTTATGAGGTATACTTTTGCTGCTTTCATTTATATACATTAATTTGTGTGTCTTCAAAATAAGAATTAGCAACTAGCATACCTAATACTGATTACCTTATTCTGCTAATATATAATACAGCTTTTCGGCACATTAGTCTAGATATGAGCAAAAGGTTTATCTCATATTATACAGGTTGCAGTTCTGTTTTGAGTCTCCCTTACATTCGAACATAGTATAAGGATACATAGTTTCAATTTTGTATAATATTATGTCTTTAAAAGTACTTTCAAATATGAAGTCTTTTATTACAAGATGAAATAAATAAAAATCATATGCAATCCCGTGTGATATTTTCAGGATGACTTTTTAATTTCATTTCCGGTCATCACAACAATATAACTATAAGATTAATTTTAGGTCTGATTTTTTCTTTCTAAGTTCTTTGTATTTATACCTTTATAATTATTTCCACTTATCAGGAATTTCATTGACTAATGAAATTGCATAGTCTTAAAAGATTAGGCCTATAAAATTGAGAATGGAAATGGGGAATGTGTCAAAAAGACAACGTGTTTTTCTCCTTCTTTTTTAGCAAGGACGTTATAAATGAAAAATCAGAAAATAGTCTTGAGAATAGTAACAGAAAATTAAAGATAAAAATAATAACAAACTTTCAATAGGCATATTTTGGAAAATTGTATAATGCTAAGTTCAATAACATTTTTTGGAAAAATCCTAATTCAATAACCCGTAATAATAAGTTTAACAATTTAATAATTTACTGAAACGCAACACGGTTTTAATAAATAGCGAAATATAAACATATAAAGGTAAGTGTAAGGATAATGATTTGTCTCGATTAGAAATGGTAAAGCAAGATCGCATAAACAGATTTAACAATGAAAAGAAGGGTAACACACCAAAAAGATGATTCAATAAAAGCGCAAAATCTGGCAAAATAGCCTCATTTGTTTTGTAATTTCCGATGGTGCTTCGTTTAAGAGTCATAATCTTTTTTTTTCAATTCAAATATGCACAATGAACTGATATTTACCTGGTATAAGAAAAACTGTTTCATTTTGTGAATGAAAGGCTGGAGAATCTGGGAAGTGTTTATTAATTACTGAACATCTGATGATAGCCTTCTCCATATCAGATGTAAATACTATTCTAAAATTTATTTTTCTATGAATTTCGCATGACGTCTTGTTGTCCTCCGTGCTCTCAGTGATAACATCTAATTTTCTGAACTCCAGCTCTCCGTACTTCAAAATTTCAATGCTTAGGTCTCCTGCTGGGTAACCAACGTAGGCTTCGCAATTATGCGAACCTTTATGTAAACGAAAGAAATTATGTTTATCATTACAATAAAACAGAAAACTAATTTATACATTACATTCGATTTAAGTTCTCTTCATAATTAGTCAAAATAATAATAACAAAAAAAAAAATCCCACACAAACTGACTTATTAACAATCCTCTTTAAAAAGACCATTCACTTGAAATAAACTCATCCTATATACCAGGCTAGGAATTATGTAAACCAGACGCACGTTTCGTCTACAAAACTTCTAATTTTAGAATAAAAAGTCAAATCAGTATTAAATTAAGAGCATTGAAGACTCAACATTTCTATTCTTCAGGTAGAATATTCTTAGAATTTCACAAATTTCAACAATTGTTTTTTCATTATGATCATATCAAGGATATTTCATGTTAAATAAAGGCAACTGTAGTATACCGTTGTTCAAAGGTCATAAACCGATCAACATCGAAGTGCCGACAACTGAGCATTGGATAATCCCGGGTTGAAACCTCTTCAAGCAGTGTTATCGACCCATTAGTTTTAATTAAACTCATCTAAGAGACCAGGCAAATAATTGTGTACTACAGACGCTCGTTTCGTCTACAAAAGATTCTTCAGTGAAAATCGAATCAAAGGAGACAAAACGGCCAAATGAATGAGTTGAAAAGCATTAAAAGACAAAAATTCCAAAAGGTTTTGACGAATAAGGTATTCTGGTTGTGTAGAAAATCCTTAATAATTGTAAAATCAAAGTTTGAGTCAATAGCTACCTCATCAGCGACAATCATCTACCAAGAGAATCATTAACAGACGTGAGATAATATTTGATAACCTTACAATCTGAAAAAAAAAACCACAGAAAGGAAAATGACAATATACCCAATACGTAACATTGAATTTGGTCTACACACTATTTTCCCACGTCCTCCTGTATTATATACATAATTTCGTTTACTATTATGCAATCAAGTACTTACAGTAGGTTTCCGTAGATGAACTTGGTGCTGCTGACGTACTACTCTCTGAAAGAAATAAAACAACATATGAGGATCAACACAATAAATTATCTGTATTCCTATACATTTCTAGGAATATAATTGGTTAAAAGCAACAGCGTGGAGACCATGTATAGTCCATATTAGGTTAGTAAGTGGGCTTATTTCAATACACGATTAGTAGTCTGGGATTATACTGATTTTGTTTTTCAAGACCTTGTGTTTAAAAAAAATTATATATCGAAAAATCAGAGTTGATATCAAGCGATATTTGATTATCAAGAGCTGTATAACCCATTTCACTAGAGAGAGAAAAAAACGCTTAGTTTTAAAAAGCAAATTATTCCGCGAAAGGTTGCTCTTGTCTCCAGTAATACTTTGATTCCGTAGTGAAACTTCAAAACATAGTCATAAACGTCAGAATGAAATCAGATACCTCGTTGTCTGAGCAGTATTAGCAGTTCAATTTCTGTAACCAGTTCAACAACTGTATCATAAGCATGTCAATATTGAAAATGTAATTTTGAAATCAAACGTAAAACGTTCGCTTGCGAAGTTTTGTTATTCTCTTCATTAACTTTATCTTCCTCCACAAAATAAATAAATCAATAAATTGGCTACCATGATATAACAAATAGGTTTAAAAATGGGATACAAAAACAATCTATCAATCAACCCGAACGGTATCATTTGACAATAATAATCTTTCTCTTGGAAAGTTAAGGTGATTTGCATTTTATTAATTGGATTATATCTTGGTTCACGTTGAAGAAAACATATTTATAATCAATTTTATAGTCGTCATTCATCCAATGAATAGCCAATGGAAATGGAAATGGAAAAGCAGTTGTTTTTTGTATCCCTTATTTCTATTAACCACCGTTTAGTTTGATGCGAGCTCTATTGTTTCATGCCGGAATTATATAACAAGACACACACTAAAAGAAGAATGTGGTTTTACATGCGAGATGTGAATATTATATATTTTTATTGCATAAATCAAAGTAAGGCAACATCGCATGTTTTTAATAAATATAAGAGAGCAACGAAAAAAAAACTCCGCTCACTTTTCTTTAGCATGTCAACATTTTTGACTCTACACGAAAAACGTACCCTTTGTAGTTGTTAAAACCTGATCGGTTGATGTAGTAAGCGTAGAAGCTGGATTTGTAAGGGTATCCGTTTGTGCTTCTGTACTGAGTATTGGTGTTCCAAATGTACCCGATACAATCGTTGACGTTATAATATGCTGGGTGTTGTTTAATGTAGCAGTTTTCTCGTCTGAAATATAACATACTAGATAGCACTCACTTATTCATTTATTTTGGTTATAATGGATTTTTCATGACACTCCTTCTTTTCGATACATTTGTAGTGCCCTTCCTAAAGTAACTACGTGTTCAAAATTTAGAAACATTAAAAAAAATCATACAAATGAAGACCAACACGATTCATATTTTATATATAAAGAATATCACATGTTCTAAAACAGGTGTAGATTTTTAACTGCGTTATATTACTTGTTTTTTTTTGGTGCTTTTACATCACTGTCCCTAGATAAGGGAGAGATTAGGTACCCGCGTATATTTTTAACGCCGCCACTTTCTATAAATGAAGTTAATGTCATTTGTTGCAATATATCGTTTTCTCAA
The DNA here is from genome assembly GCA_019925275.1 of Mytilus edulis. Lineage (NCBI taxonomy): Eukaryota > Metazoa > Mollusca > Bivalvia > Mytilida > Mytilidae > Mytilus > Mytilus edulis. Next base: position 67,934,534 of record CM034350.1, read on the forward strand.
ATTAAATGTTTTACATTTGTCAAATATTGAAAGGAATTGCAGTAAATGTATCTATTACAAAAAGTATAATATCAATAGACATTACAAATTCATATCAAGTGTAATTACGGATTGAACACTCTTCAAAATAGATAAATGTATCTTGTATAATTTCACTGGTCCAATTTAAATACGAAAAGGGTTGAGGTCTAAACAAAAGTAGTGCAACCCAGTATAAGGTAATGTGGCCCTCGACCCCCTTATCTGTAACTTCGTTTATGTTCGTGTTTCATCTTAATTTGTTATCTTATCAAAATTTGTGATAATGGAAAATGTGTAATAATCTTTGTTCTTTTCTTAGCTCCTCGAAATTGTTTATGGATTCTCTGCATATCGTTGAAAGCCGTTTATTGAAACCTTTGACTTTAAGGTTTCCGTATTGGCGACATGCCGTTATATTCACGTATTTCCCAAATCACCTATCATTTATATTTTTAGAAATATTTAAGCTTAGTTAAGCCTGTAGTGTACAAAATGCGTTTTTTATTCGCCAATATGTCATTAAAATGTCCTCTCCTTTTCCATAGAAGTAATTACTTCTGACGTCCTTTTTAACGTCCAAAGACGAATAATGAAGAGTAAACAAGACTACATAAAGATTAGTCTTGAAAAAGAATTGTACAGAAGCATACCATAGGTATATATATCAACATAATGTACTCGTTTATTAGTGTGAATATTCGGATATTTCATTTCAATCAACCTTTAAAAATATAGTTTGTCATTCAGTAAACTGTAACCGAATAGTTACATTAGATATTCAAAAGCTTTAAAATGTTAAATTTGCAACGTATAAGAAATAATAAGACATCATACTAATATTACATATAGAATTGTTTGATCATAACAAGTCTAAAAATTATCCATGCCTAGCTTTAATCAGAATATTGTTGAAATAGGGTATACTCACACGTACGTTTGCATATTTGAATTCATTACTTTGCTTTTAAATTTTTGAGTTTGAACGTTCTGAATGAAGATGGATCTAGAAGGGGAATTTACGACGCATGATTTTTTTTGTTTTTTTTCTTCAATTTTAATATTAACAATTTATAAATATTTAAATAACTTATCGTCAATTATTTGTCTCTTTACGTACACGGATATTGTTATTCGGGAATTTTATACAAAGTCATTTAAAATTCACCAGTAACCATTGAAAAACCCTACTAGAATTCTATTGAATTAATGTTTGTGTGAATAAAACATAAATTAGAATAGTCATTTGTTTATTAGAAATTTACTGAACCTGAATTGAATTTACTCAATATAAAGCAAACATATTTCTGTCGGTTAAAATCTTATCATTACACGTTTGAGATTTGGATACGATCAAACAATCTAAATCAAACAAACTTTCATTGATATTTCTAATCCATAGGAAATAAGCTGCACAGCAAAATCCAATCAGGAGTATTGTTATTGCAGTAAGAATAATTATTCTGCAGGCCGAACAAGGATAATTTGCAGATGGTTTAGTTGTTTCCTTGTCTTGCGTCAAGCAGTAATCATCTGCTGGTCTTAGTACCTACAATAAAATATCTTAAATAACAAACAGCATTTAAGAATGAACAGAGACAATATATAGCTTGGAAAAGAAAAGGAATTCCAAAATGAGAGCCAAAAAAGTTATAGTGTCATTAAATTTCAAAATGGCCATAATTTGACTTTTATATGGATCTATTTTAAATGCCGTAATGCTAAAGTAAACAAATATCTTCATAAAAAAAATAGGATTAAAAAACAGCAAAATATGATGGTTTTGTGCAGTTTATGGATATTAAATAGTTATCAAAGTTACCAGGTTAATAATTTAGTACACCAGACGGGCGTTTCATTTACATAAGCCAAACAATTACAAATTTGAAGAGCATTGAGGATTCAAAATTCTAAAAAATTGTGCTAAATACGGCTAAGGTAATCTTTTCCTGGGATAAGAAAACCCTTATTTTTTCGAAAAATTCAAAGTTTTGTTACAGGAAATTTATAAAAAAAGACTACGATTGATACATGTCAACACCGAAGTGCTGACTACTGGGCTTTTGATACCCTCGGGGACGAAACATCCACCAGCAGTGGCATCGACCCAATGGTGTATCCAAGGTACCAGAATTATAATTTAGTACGCCAGACGTTATAGCTCAAAGAAACATATGGACACAATCTAGATTCCAAAATACTCTGTAACTAATGGTTGCCAATGATGACATTGAAACCATAGAAGAAATTAAAAAAACGGGTAACAAGTGCCAGCCGCAGTAAATTATGCTAAAAACTGCTAATAATTATTGAAAATATTACCAAAATATTTCAACAAAAATAATGCACAATTGAGGAGTCATTAGCTGATCTTGTTTCATGTCATCCTTCAAGCATACCCATTAGACAATAATTAGAAACCCGACTATATGATTCGTAAATGCAAAAAAAGGTTAATAGAAAAAATTTCATTAACAGATAGCTTATGGTTGTGCATCAATGATACAGCGAGAAATAACTCAAACGCCGAAAAAAAGAAGACATTTTAACTAAAGATAGTCAGCTGTCTTGTAGAAGCAAATACAAAAAAAAAAAAACAATTTCATCAGACACAGTCATTATAAAAAGGCAACGGTTAAAAAAAAGTAAAATGTATTGCTTATTTTCGATATAACAGTTTAATGTTTAAGATTCGGGTAACATTTATATACATGTTGATGATTGTAAAACACTTACATATTCTTGTTGGTCGAAACATTTGACGTCTGACTGCCCAGACGTTCTACGTTTAGTGGAATGTGCTATCTCATAATATATTCCAACATCATCAAGTTCATTTACCTCTTCTTTGATATTGTGATGCATACTTTCTTCTTGGTTTGTGATGTATTTGCTGCGCGGCAAATCGGGAGGTTTTTCTGATACTTTATCAACTTGCGAATCACATCTGATAGATCCCTGTACACTGAAATAATCATGGTTGGAAGATATACCCTTTTCATGTCGACTACAAGCTTGTAAATATCCATTTGAATGCCTCTGTTTTCCACAAATATCCGGAGGCGGAGAAAACCCGTCACTGTATGATCTGTTAAGGTATGCGCTAACATTTCTGTCATCGAAACTCATCTTTTCGTCTTGAAGCTCCATTTAAATTCTATTACTGATTAACGGTTATGCAAGATTTGAAATATGTTTTAACATGTCTATATAAATTCAAAGTCTTTTGTTTGATTAAAGAAACAAGATGCTACCGGTTTGAAATAAAATAGAATAAGAGTCAAAACTTTGTTAAAAGATCTGCATAAGTATAGTCCATGGTATTTGCATTATTTGAATGCATATAGATAGAGACACAATTAAATAGGATATCTAATTTGAAACTCGAATAATAATTAATGTTTAAATTTACCACTTGTAAAGTTTGTATATTGTGTTGTAAAAAAAGGAAGATATTCAACTTACCTATCTTTCAAAAAACTTTAAAAACAAATGCAGAAAAGTGCAATACAAATGATTGTTTCAATTCTGACTTGTTAAAATTGCGTATGGATAAGATGGTGTCCATCTGTGTTTTATGAGACAAAACGTTATCATAAATTTATGTTTCTTAGCCGCTGGCGTTGGGTTTTTAGGATCTGTGATGCAGCATGGGCAATGACATAAAGTATCATCATTTTTAATGTAAGTCACGGAACAAAGTTTTTTTTTTTATCTATTAACTCATTTACACTTAAGGTCAATCTAAACTATGATAGCCTATGCTTTTTTTAATACCTGTGAGTTGCAATACCCAAAACTGACTAACTCTATAACTTTTAAAACGGAGATGAAAAAAATATGCCATTCATTTAACCTTTATCAACGGTTACCTCTTTTTGTAATAAATTTGTGACTTCTTCAGGATTGTTCTGACCTTTAAGAAATTTTACATGCAGAAGAAGCAATTTAAAATCTGAAACTAACTTATCAAATGTATAACGAATGTAAAAAAATAAAAAGTTTACAAAAGGTCTATCGGAATGATTTATAAGTTACATTTCTAGTTGGGCAGTTTATTGGTGACAAAAATATCTCAACTAAACAGAGAAAGCTGAGAAGTTTATTATGAACCAAAATTATAAAAAGGTAAAAGGTCTTGGATCTTCAGTATAAATTCTTTAAAAATGAAGGAATACTGATTGAAGTTTATTTGTAGTTACACATCTAAATCCTTATTCAAAGTATAATTTCAACTAATAAATAAACCATGATTTTCTGATTGAAACATACTTCCAACGGATTTAGTGTAAAGACGTCATTAGTTTTTTTTTGACAAAAAAAGAAAAATACCATGATCGTGTATAGCTCGAAAAAAATGTGTCGACCAAATGTGAGGACCAATACGATAACAAGTATTCTGTAAACAACATTTCCATTGAATTTGATTACAGTATTCTTTTTGTAATAGGAATTCTACAGGTACAATCTAGCATCGAAACCAAATTCGTGTATATGACATTGACATGGCTTTGTTTGGAATTGTGTGTTTGCTTTTTGGCCTTGAATGTTTGTCACTAATATTTTATTAACTGTGCATTTGCATTCAGATATCGCAGATCAAATGTATTCGTTCATAGTGTGTTAATTTACGTGTTTTGATTGAGTTAAGTCTGCCAATTGATATCTTATCGTGTGTTTTTCTATGTTTTGATGTTATGCTATTGTTTCAGAAAAAGGGAGAAGGTTTGGTACCATTAAAACGTTTAATCCCGCTGCAAATGTTTGCACATGTCCTAAATCAGGAGTCTGATGTACAGTAGTTGTCGTTTGTTTATGTAACTTATACGCGTTTCTCGTTTCTCGTTTTTTTTAATATAGATTAGACAGTTGGTTTTCAAGTTTGAATGGTTTTACACTAGTAATTTTGGGGCCCTTTATAGCTTGTTGTTCGGTGTGAGCCAAGGCTCCGTGTTGAAGGCCGTACATTGACCTATAATGGTTTACTTTTATAAATTGATATTTGGATGGAGAGTTGTCTCATTGGCACTAACACCCCATCTTCCTTTATCTATATGTAAAAGTGCTTATAAAATGTCTTTAGAATAGTGGCTATTTATCAAAATTGAACAATAGACACTATACATTTAATATTAGATTAATACCAATTCTGTTAAATCCCTAAACTACAGGCTGCTGACTTTTGACAGGCACATATAAAATGTTGCGGGTTTAAATCTGTTTTCGGGCGATAAACACTCCCCTCCCCTGTGACAGTAGTATAACAGCACAATATAAGAAAACAAAAACCCAGTATAAATCAGTGAAAATAGTTCGACTCATCATATTGGCATGAAGCACAAACACAACCAACATAATGGCAAAAACCACAAAGTGTCGACCTAAAAGAACTCACTGTCACTTAATAAAACATTGTTTAATCCACCATTTTCAACATAAAGAAATGTCTGTACTAGGTCAAAATTATTAAATGTTTGCCATTCGGTTGGTGTATTAAAGCTATGGACTTTTCCATTTGAGAAGGGATTTTACGTTTTGAACTTTACTTGGAGTTCTTTTTTTTGTTGTTATACTTTTCACCACTGAAAGCTTGTACAAATCTAAAAACAACAAATATTAGTACAAAAATCGTGTTCCTTCAAAATTAGGAATCAATCACTACACATTCCCTGGATGAAAAGTAAAGACTCGAATTACGGTTTGAGCAAAACAAAATAAAATGCATAATATTGACGAGATGAAGGACCATATTAGTTCATAACTGTATTACATATTTTGTGTTTAATCTTACAAAAACGAAAATCTATGCAAGTGCCGATTAAAACAACATTTTAAAATTTTACCGGGGTGTTAAATTGCTATTCTTTAAGAATAAGTTTATTCAAAGGATTGATGAGTCAATATAGATTGTATCAAACATAAGTGTGGTTCTGCCATTTAAAAGCCAACTGCCTGGTTCAAATGTTTGTATATTTACAATATTTATAGACCATAACAGGAGGTTGTCATGGTAGAATATATCAAATTCGTGTATTAAACGACAATATGGTTAATAATATCAACTTACTTAACAATTGAAAATGTTAAAGCGACTTATTGTAATAACTACGTAAATTTGCCCAAGGAAATCCCGATTTAACACTAAAACTACCTTGGGTAAAACCGGATATACTGGCACAAAATCAAAAACATTTTGAAACTTAATTGATATTAGATATATGTCTAGATACATACAAAAAAACTGTACTGTTGGGAAGATGTGAATCGTTTTTTTTTAATTTTGTTGTTCCACTAAATGCAAACTGTGTTTATTGTTTTGTGCATTTTGTTCTATTGTTGTCCTGTTGAACAACTGTCACAAGTGTAGGAAGGCTTTAAACCCGCCACGTTCGTTATGTGCTTTTCACAAGCCAGGAGGCTGTAATTCAATGGTATCGCTTGTTGCAATATATCATATTTGCTTTTGTTGATTAATTTATGCACAATTCAAGCAATTAGCTTTGTCATTTGAATAATTTAACGTTTGTCTTTTCGAGGCTTTTTTTGTCTTGAATGCTGTATGTGTTTTGCTAATTATTTGAAAGCCGTACGTTGACATATGATTTTAAACTTCTACATTATTTGGTCTTAGATGGAGAGCTGCTTCATTGGCAATCTTACTTCATCCTGTTGTTTTATATACGTTAAGATTAACTTAGTTGATTTTGCTGATATTATAATTATTCCTTAATAATGAATTACGTTTCTGCATTTGCAAAATTCCAATTATCACAATTACATTATAAAGATCCTCGATTGATTCATTTTAATTTTATTTTATAAAAAGGTGTACAGTTCAAAATCCTATTTTAGCGCTTCTCAACAAATTTGAATAACTAACAACAGACTCTAATCGGAACGAGAGAACTTAGATAATTTAATTTGTATATTTTTAAAACAAATGAATATACTCGTTTGACGAGCCAATTTTCTTAAAACAAATTTCTTCCTTATGATGAAAAATAAATGTTAGTTTTCTATTCATTTGAACACAAAGAGTACTGTCATAATGGTCTTAATGATGTTTTCCCTATATTTCATTTTATTCACATTGGGTCATAATCTTAAAGTATTTCCTAAATAAAAAAAAATATTTAAAAATGTTAAAATTATTAAGTCTTTTGAATACAGCATCAACTCAACTAAAGTTTTAAAATTGGGGAAAGATGTCATACAATTTCTTTTATAGCAAACGTTTAAAAATATGAAATTTTAGGCACATATTGTGATGGGACATATTGTTCTAATAAAATATGAAATACACATCTACATTTCTGTTGTTGTCATATTAAAAAAAAAACCAGCCGTTTCTCATCAAATTGGTACTTGTACATTATCTTATAGTTCACGGGCAACATCTTTATGAAAAATGACCAAATTCATTACATTTTCAACGATACATGTAGGCCTGTATTTAAGTTTTTGAAAGTTATTCAAGAAAGTAACGGATATTTTGGCATACTTAGTATTAGGTTTGGGACTTTCAAAATAATTAGGCCTTGACACAACCGAAGAGACGTTTAATGTAGAAAGTAACAAGTAATATTGGTTTCGTTAATGCTATATGGATAATAGGAAGGTTCTGCCGAATTAGATGAAGGTTGTACAATTAAGTTATAACTTGGAAATGTGGATATATTAGATACGAATAGTAATTTAGCCTTATAACAGTCTTTATACAGCTCCCTCGGAAATTAGTTGCAAGGATATTTTAAAATGAAGGTAGCGATGACCTACCTTACGAGATGAGTTTGATAAAACGTTCGTGCTCATTCCAAGTGTCAGCGTATTCAAACATCAAGAAAAAATAATCATATGTTCTACTTTATAATGGAGTTTACATACGGACCCGGGATTTCAAAGAAGACCATATTTCAATACGTAGTGGTTATTACAATATTTAAGCGATATTTTCACGTTAGTTTAATGAACCAGTAACTTTTTACATTGTATTTGCTGTTTTATTGTAAACATTAGAAAGTATGATACATAAACAGGATGAATATCTGTTGGATTTAATTAAAAGAAATTAAGAAATTTTTAGTATCAACTCTAAGTTTTGTTGCAAAAGTGTCTTATTATTTACAATCGTTTGTTATTATTATAGGCATAGTTTTAGCAAATTGAGCTATGAAAGAAACATGTGAGTTTAAAGCAGTTTTAAGATATATTCAAATATATGCTTCATATCATTTATGTTGTTCATAATTAAAAAAAAAATACTTATAAATCAAGTTTATTTATTTTTGTTTAGATAAACGTGATAAATAGAGCTAACACATAAAATGTACAATCATCTTAATTTATTAACGTTAAATATTTATAAGAAGCAATAACGACAAAGAGTTTTGTTCAATCTTGTTTTGAATACTTATATTTACGAAATTCTGTATTATATATTTAAACATATACCACTTTACTAGTACAATTTTTGCAAATGGTACCAAATGACCTTATATAAAACGAATAAAATTTATTAGGTTTCATCATGTACAAGTCTTTACATTATGGCACCAATCACACTCATCGTTTTCTAAACTGAAGCAGAGAATACTTGGGCATGCGTGCACGTAGATTTGTTTTTCTTCACAAGTTACATATCTGTGACAGTTTGTTAGGTGATTATATCTGTTAGTTCCGTTGAAATTTTGGTTACAAAAGTCACCTGCAATTATATAGTTTTACATAACATATTAAGATCATGATGAGTTTAACACAAATTGCACTGTATATCTTGTATGATGTGTATACAAAGTATTTTCTGGTTAGATATTTGATAATAACACGGTTTAAATACAATAGGACAATAAAGCAGATCACTACTGTAGAAATTACAGATTTTGTATAAATTTCCAAAATAGTTTATGAATGTCCAAACTGGATCAATGAACTCACAATGTTCGTTCTTGAGACAATTTCCAATTGTTAAGAATGCTAACATTTTCTATGAATGTAACGTTAAATCAAGCCGATATCTTGTTCATTAATGTTAGTAGTCCGAGGAAAACAGTCAATAAACAAATGATATAAAAACTAACTAACGAAAAGGCTTCTAAGTAACCCACAATAGGGACTCCTAATAATGCTAATAGTAAAAGACTTGGTTAGATATAGTGTTTGACAGCCAATTTTAATCCACCATTTTCTGCAAACGGAAATACCAATACCAAGTATGGAATACAACAGTTGTTTAATGTGTTTGAACTGACAATTTGTCGTTTGATATTGGACATTCTGTTTCTTGTATTTCTTACAAAAAAAAAAAGAAAAACCAACACCAAACCGCTCCATAAATACGTGAGATTTGGTTGCTCTTTCAAGTACTTTGACTGTCTGACAGGATACTTTATTGGCCTAATCTAGTTCTTTATTAACACATTCAAGTATACTTTGTTAACCTCTGAACTGAAAAAATCAGGGACGTTTATAACAAATAAAATCATGAGACGTCGTTCTCCTCAGTAAAAGCTAAGCGTTTGTACACAATGTTAAGGTAGATACAGGCTAATACACTATATAAAGAATGTAATCATTTCATCGAAATGTGAGTTTAATCCATCTCGATCAATACATTCACAAATAAATCATTTTTTTCTTGAAATTTCATTTGACACCCAACAACTTCTCAGTTTTTAATATTTATGTCATGTGCAATATTATGTGTAACATGACTTAAAATTGTTATCTTGTTTGAATATCCTAGTATTCTAACAAACAAAAAGGTAAAACATATCGTAAAAAGCTAACCATCTAAATACAAGATGTCTGATCGACTCTGTAAAAAATGATGATGTTTAAATGCATTTTTTTTTCGTATACTAACTTTGAAATACCTTAACCAATTGTAAGGTGCCGGTAGTGCTGCTGATCATATGAAGTCATGAAAGACCAAACGTTTATCCGAATCCGTTGTTTGATTTCTTTTTTAGCAAAACACAACTTTATTTATTTATTCTTACCAGAAACCAGAAAAAGCATTTCAGGATTAGAATATGCCGGCGAATCATCTGGATTGAGGTCGTTGGTTAATTTACATCTAATTGTTGCATTGTACATTACCGTAGTAAAACCAATCCAAAACTTTAGGACTCTTATTAATCTGCAGTTAACTGTTGCTTCTGTTTTGGTTATATAACTTGGGTATATTCTGTTATAATTTGAGTTTCCTGCCAACCGTATCTCAACCTCTATATTCTCTGGTGGATTGCCAACATTACCAGTACAAGTATGGAGATTTGAAATTCTTGGAGAAGTTAGACCAACTATTTGATCAGTGTGCACTGTCATATTTACTGTTTTCTAATGTAAAAGAAATACGATTTTTTTCAGAATATGAAATACTATGAACGGAACAGAATATATGTTCACTTATATGTCAATTGTTTCTGGTGAAGAGTTGTCTCATTGGAATTCATACCATACCTTCGTATTTTCATATTCACACAATCCTTTATTTAACGGTTACTAATTGGGACATTGCTTTAATAAAGTTGGGCGGAAAGTTAGTCATGTTTGCTAGAAATTTGTCAATTATCTCAAAATTGAACACTAATTGCATTGATAATTGTTCATTTCGACACTGGTTTAATTGCCTTATGTTTTCGGAATTTTGTTAAATACATGAACTACGATTCAACACTTTAATTCCGACGAGTGTTAATTACATTTACTCTGTATACCCGTTTAAAATGTGTACTTTATACATCTGGTTGTTAAACTGAAATACAAGCTACACTACCATGGTTACTTTATTAGCATATTACCTTTTGAAGGGTTATCGCATTGGCACAGGAGTCATCTAAAACAATTGGAAATTGAAAAAATAAAGAAAATTATGCGTTATCATATTTTTAGAATGATGTATAAAAACGAATCATTTAAGTAAATGAAACATTTAATTGAGAAAACTGTTTTATAGATTTATTGTTTTAAGAGAACACGTATATAATTTCAACATTCTATGCGGTGGTTTTCTCCGGGCACTCCGGCTTCCTCCACTCATAAAAACTGACCGCCACGAAATAGCCCAAAAGTGGCCATTAAAAGTGGCGTTAAAACACCAACAATCAATCAATCAACATTCTATGCAATTTAGTTACTTCATTTTGTATTTAGTGTTATTGGTACACACGATTACTTTGTATTCGTGTGTCTAAGAATCCGATGCACTTATATGTTTCGTAGATCAGTAAAATATGCTTTAAATGTTAAAACTCTGTAACCATACGAGGATTTAAATTAATCATAGAAACTAATATATATTCCTACAAGGAATATTATTGAATCAAATACGTTAACTTTCTTTATTTAAAACAACAGATGAAAACAATAAAGACGCGGAACAGAGATTCAATTCGGTTTAATATATTAAAAGGCATTACGGAAAATTCAAAATTTGATCTTGCATCTGGTATAACTACAACGTTTTTAAACTATTTGTTATTTATTCGGCTATTAAGTTACTTTATAAAAACTTGTTCGTGTATTATACCTTCTTCTTTTATTTCCAAATTCTGATTTTAATAATGTGTTCATCATTTCAAACAAATTTGGGTAGTTTGTTATTATGGTTCCATGAAATACATTAGTTTACCTTGAAAACAATCTGCAAAATAGATATGCGCATTTAATTAACATAAGAAACGAGGGCTAGCAAGATGTGATGCTTCTGTATTCTTAAACACCTATTTAATATTCTTTTAAGCCAACGTTTTCTTACTTGTTGCTGGACATGTAACGTCATTGCAAGGACGGCACACTTCTACGTTGTATATTCCAAAACAATTGTTGTACTGACAGGCCCGACCATATGGTACTTTATTCTGGCACTCAATGTAATAATGACAGTTTGTAGGATGTACACGATGGCTTTGGGATACAGTGTTATCCTTACACGCATCACCTGAAAGAAATTAACCACCTTAAACATGCATAAAATATTATTATTACGTGACGATTTGTTTTTCTTAGTCAAAGAAGGATAATTAGAATTATGTAAAGGTCTCGTCTTCCATTATATGTGCAAAATAGATTATTAAAGCAATATGCTTTAGAAATGTAAATGGTATATAAAGGCAACAGTAGTATACCGCTGTTCAAAACTCATAAATCCATGGACAAAAAACAAAATCGGGGTAACAAACCAAAACTGAGGGAAACGCATTAAATATAAGAGGAGAACAACGACACAACATTAAAACGTAACACACACAGAAACGGACTAAGCATTAGACAACATCCTATGAGAATAACTAATTTAACATCAAAACAAAATACATGAATTTGGGATATATAAGTACCGTGACACGTCTTATAGTAATGTGAATTCACACTAAAAAATAAAAGAAATCAAACGACACAACGGAACACAACGTTAAAATGTAACACACACAAAAACGAACTATAATATAACAATGGCCATATTCCTGACTTGGTACAGGACATTTTTAAAGGAAAAAATGGTGGGTTGAACCTGGTTTTGTGGCATGCCAAACCTCCCTCTTTTATGGCCATGCGAAATATAACATTAAAATAACAACACAACATTACAGGATTATAATATAAATAAAAAGGAGAACACAATTGACAAAGAAACACACGAATAATAGCTAACAAAAGGCAAAAAGTTTAAAATTTTAATACGCCAGAAGTGCATATTGTCCACACAAGACTTACTAGTGACGCCAAGATACAAAAGTTTGAAAGCCGAAACAAGTACAAAGTTGAACAGCATCGAGGACCATAAGTTCAAAAAAGATGTGCCAATAACGGCCAGGGTTTTCTGCTAGGTACCAGAACATCCCTATTATTTAGAATGATTTATACTTTTGCAAACAGTAAATTTATAAAATGACTATACAAAAGATATACATGATAAAACTGAAGTATTACCAAATTACAGGCAACAACCGAAATACATACATAACCCGACAAAATGCAACACAAAAAATAGACACATCCGAATAAGTTAAAACCTCAACGCCAAGTGACGTCATATTTGAAATTGTAAAAATGGCAAAAAAATGACGTCACATTTGAATTTGTAAAACAGATCATCAAAAAAATGAAAAATGACGTCACATTTGAATTTGTAAAACAGATCATCAAAAATGAAAAATGACGTCACATTTGAATTCATAAAACAGATCACCAAAAAATGAAAAATGACGTCACATTTGAATGAATAAGATAGAATTAGGATTGATTTAAGATTATATTTGAACTAAATACTGATATTACATTTGATAACAATGCACATTTTAATACTTATTAATAGCAAACTAAGTTAGCAATTAACTATATTATATAGCTATGTCCGGTTTGTTTTGAGTCTAACTTCAAAAGTAAAACATCGTACAGATTACGTTGAACAAAATAAGAACTAATAAATGAAGGCGGTGATTAATTTTCTTTACCATAACACATGACTATAATAGAAATGACGTCAACACAATTGTCAAAATCCGATGAGAATTACAAATATAACATTAAACATTTAAACTAAATACATGAATTTGGGATAGATAAGTACCGTAACACGTCTTATAGTAATGCGAATTCACACTCAGCAAAACAGTCACAATCGGGAATAAGTCACGTTTATTAATTAAAAGATTAGACTACGTAATGACAAATCACAATCTACCATGTGGTAAAAATGTCCTTAGCTAGTTTGGTCAAAGACACATCGTGATGGTGTCCATTAAATTTACGGAGCGTCAATTTTAATCTGTCCTCCACATAACTTTGTTGGAACAGTTTCTGCGTAAGGAGCACACTCCTGTATAGGAAGTCCGTATAGTGTGAACAAGCACGAGAATAAAGTATCAATTGTGATATGTAAACACCACACGAAGGGGCAGAGGGTATGTTACTGCTGAGAAATGGGAAATTGGGAAGTTGAAATCGTCCCGTTTGTCATAGATTTTCGTGTGAAGTCGTCCATCTGCGTCAATATTGAGGAAAAGATCAAGGTATGAAGCAGTCCTTCTTGTATCAGTTGTATGCTTAATGTCAAGTTCACTGGGATATATGAACTTTATTTAATTAGGGTGTGAGTAGATGGAACACGCCACGCCAACATTTAGATTCACGGTGCAATATCTAATATTTCTAATATAAATGACTTTAAAAATAAATGTCATTGTGTTGTTAAATTATGTTTTACTTATAAGTTTGAAATGTCCCTTTGATATTTTTTTCAATAACAGATGTTATCCATGTCAACTATAGTATAAAATTTTAAGATTGCTTGACGTATCTGTACACAAGTAATCTTACCTGATATGAGTAAAATAGTTTCATTATGTGAATAAAATGCCGAAGAGTCATGGAAGAATGTATTTATAACTTTGCATCTGATTATAGCTTTCTCCATATCAGATGTAAATAGTATCCCAAACTCTATTTTTCTATGAATTTCGCATGATGTTTTGTTGTCCTGTGAGCTTTCAATTGTAACATCTAATGTTCTGAATTCTAAGTCTCCTGACTTCATGATTTCAATGCTTAGATCGCCCGCTGGATAGCCAATGTCGGCTTCGCAACTATGAAGAAACCAACTTCTGTACGTGCCAAGATTGGCAATTTGGTCAGGACTAAGTTGTAAAATCGTATTACCAGTAGGTGAACCTAAATGAAATTAGAAGATACATTTTATTTACCATTGTCTACAAATTTAAAAGCAATTCAGGAATTGAATAACAACAAATTGAATTAAACTTCCACTTGATACACATTAATTCATTGTCCTTCCCGATATTAAACAGAAGAAATTAAATGACAAGTCTGACCTGATCAGAATAGAAAATTAACTGAAATAAAAAAGCTGCATTTTTGTTTGTAGTATTTTTCGACATTGCTTTGTCAGTGTCTCCTTAACATATCGTCGCTGGGCTTCTAAAATGTTGTACTTATTTTTTAAGAAAAAAATATCTCAAAAACAGGCTTTGAAAATTTTGGCAAAATGCATGCTTCCAAAATGTCGTATGTGAACTTGAACATTTTTGTAAATAGCAGTGAAATAAAAATTTTGACATTTCTGGATTATCCAAGAATTTGAATTATTTTCACAGAAATAAAGAATGTACAATTATTTTTTTCTCAAAGGCATTCTACAACGATTTTCAAGTTTTCATACAACATTTTGGAAGCAAACTTTACAAACAACTGACATTGGCAATTTTGTGATATGTCTTATTTCACACATTTTGATTGGTCTAACCGCATGCTATTTTGTAATACCAAAGATTTCCTCCCGCCCAGACCATTGGTGTCAAAAAGTATTTTTGGCCAAAAAAGTCATATACGACATTTTAGAAGCCCAGCGACGATATGAGTATTTAAGGGCATCCGATACAGTTTCAAGGGAGTTAACTCTTGGCGCGACGTTAAGCGTTTGAATTCCCGCAAAACGTCACTTTTTGCGGGACGTAATGCGTGTAATTTTCCGTAATAAGAAACGTAATGTGGAATTTCGATGCTCCAATTTCTGTTTCTCCCGCATGCTAACGTCTTCGCCATTAATATTAGTGCATTTGATTCTAACAGGATAACAGTCTAACAACATCATGAGAAATAAAACAAATTACTGTTTCTTTCAGATCTTCAACAAAATAATGTAAAGTTAGCAATCTAAGACGACTAACCCTTCTGGTGTTACTAATATCATGCATGTCAATTATCATTTTTATTATCATTCATCATCCATGACATTGTATTGCAGCACAGGAAACCAATGATATTTTAAAACTAATAGCGAACACGTAGGTACACGCCGCTAATATAAAAGAACAAAGTTCTTTTTTCCTCAACGTTGCACGTATTTTATCTAACAAATGTCCGTCGTAAACATGGAACAGCGTATTATCCAAATTTCACATGGTTGTTTTTTTCAGTCATGGTGGTCAAACGATCTGTTTAATTTTCGGTAAACTTTTTGAGTTACAGGGCTTTGTAACTAAAACAGTTTTTTCTCACAGTTCGCGCTGTAACTCAAAAACGAGTTATGACTATTGCTTAAACATTTACACATTTCTTATTTATATAATCTGAAGATCTGTATATACTTTTTGAGAATGATTCAAAATTTTATTTCAGAGTTATTGAGTTTATGACAAAATGATTGAGTTTTCACATGCCGCGACGTATCTCAGAAACTATTTATAATTATTGCATAAAACTTCACCTACTTTTTAGTTCAATTATTCTTAAGATCTGTATACTTTTTCGTGATGATTCTTTAATTCATTTTTGAGTTCTTGAACTTTTATTGAGCTTCAATTTGGGGATCATATACAACATGTTGCGATATACAAACTTACTATTGAGCAAGAATAATGAATGAGTCAAGATATACTTAGCATGACTTCCTGTACAACCCCCGTGTTATTTTAAAAAACATGTATAATGTTTTTTTAATAACACGAAGGGCGTATCATGCGCTCGTAGCGCAGCTGTTTATTTTGTTCTTTATCTATAATACTAAAATTACGAGGTCCAATTTGTCAGCCGTCATCACGTAAAAACGACGAATCAAAGAATTCAACTTTATATACAACTTATATAGTACAAAGGTGTAGATTAAAAATTACACCACTCCAGGCCCTTTTGTTTTCCACGTAATTAATATCGCCAATTATTAGGAAGTTCCGGGTCGAGTCCGATACCGATACCAATAGTATAATCACCTGTTACCTATTACCTTATCTGTACGTTCCGCATCTGACAGGCGCACCACCAAACGGTGTATTCAGGATTAATATGCTATATAAACGGGTCATAATCACAAGGTTGACACTACTAAATTGTCAAATTGTTACCTATTGTAGTATTTTAATCCGTAAGATTTTCTAAGATAACAATACGAATACTAAAAATCTGGACTAAAATAAGTTTCAATTTGTTAGCGGGCATAACGTAAAACAGCGAATCAAAGAATTCAACTTTATTTATAACTAAAATAGGACACTGCTGTTGATTAAAAAATAATCCATTCCAGGACCTTTTGTTTTCCAAATAATTGATATTACCAATAATTGATAAGTTCCAGTTCGACGGGTTCAAACAGATACATTTGAAAGCAGAGAAAATTGTGTATCTTATAATCGGCATGACTTTATCAGATGACAGTACTTATACTAAGATAAGGCTTGCGCATAGTTATATACTTTAATTCAGTCACGGACCCGCAATATCACGGGTGTGTTCTAGTATGTTTTGTAAATATATAAAAGAAATGACGGGATGACAGCAAATACAATGCAATTTCCAATATAATCAATGTTTCCAAATGGCATAACTCTTTTAAAGAATAGTTGATATGCACTGATTTTCGAACGTGTCCATACGA
The DNA here is from genome assembly GCA_019925275.1 of Mytilus edulis. Lineage (NCBI taxonomy): Eukaryota > Metazoa > Mollusca > Bivalvia > Mytilida > Mytilidae > Mytilus > Mytilus edulis. Next base: position 67,951,941 of record CM034350.1, read on the forward strand.
TATCAGTTTTATAAAAAGTTGGCAAGAATTGTTCACTTGAAAAATGTAATTAACCAGAAGGACCGGAAGGACAGACAGAGGAATAGACGTGCGATATTTTATGTACGTGCTATGGTGAAAAAAAATATAAAAGTTATTTACCAATAAAATTACGCTATGAGAGAAGGATTTTAATCGCATCTAATCCATTCGGTTTTGCCAAATCAAAAATTTCAAAGTTAAAGTTTCATTGTTCAGATATAGGAAGATGTGGTATGAGTGCCAATGAGACAAATCTCCATCCAAATAACAATTTAAAAAAAAAGTAAACCATTATAGGTCAATGTACGGCCTTCAACACGGAGTCTTGGCTCACACCGAACAACAAGCTATAAAGGGCCCCAAAATTACTAGTGTAAAACCATTCAAACGGGAAAACCAACGATCTAATCTATACATGAACAAGAGCATTCTTTAGGAAATTGAAGATTCCCCTTTATAAGAGTTTGCTTTTGTTTTCTGACCACATAAAACAGAAGATATAGTATAATTGCCAATGGGACAACTCTCAACAAGAGAAAAACATAACACAGACATACAACTATAGGTCACTGAACGGTTTTCAACAATGAGCAAAGCCCATACTGCATAGTCACGAAATGACAATGGTAAACAATTCAAACGAAAAAAGTAACGGCCTAATGTATGTTCTGCAATTCATGTACAAAAAAGAAGTTCCGTTTGCAGGATAATGCTGAGTTCACACGTAATTCGAATTAGTTTAATTTGCATTCGAAATGTTTCACGTCCTAACGTAAATTCTAATTCGAATTGCAATGCGCGCTAAATTTGATTTACTGTCCAAACGACGTGAACTTTTAATTCGTATCAACAAAAACGGATTTCTCAGTGATTAAAACGTGAATAAAAGGATTTTAAGGAATATTTGTAATGAAACAGCAGCCCACCAAACAAAACAAAACAGATCTAGAGGTCAAAATTCGGTATGAAATAATATACGACTGTGTACAGTAAATGTACCTGTATGTCAAGTTCTAAATTGCCGAGTACTTAATTTTAAAAGCCGTAAAAATTATCAATAGTCCGTTATACCTTTTCTTGAGATGTTTCTCACTTAGACCACAAACAGAGAGTGGTATTTGGTATTCACATGATTTTATTTCCGGAAACAATATAACCAATTTACAGATAGTACTTTACAAGCAATATTTATACATCTAAAAAATGTCGCTGGTAATTTGCAGAGATAACGTCGAAATTGTCCGCCAGCGACGTCGTGCACTTTAGTGCTAACGTTGAGGTTACAAAGGGGGGACGCATTTTTTTAGGATAAATCGCGTTTATCATGGAATCAAGCACGGTGACCTATATTTTTTATTTGATATTTACAGAAAGCATGACAAAATGCAGTTTATGCAGAAAAATTATAAAAATGACATTTTCAGAAACAGTTTATTTCCATTTTTTTAGGTTTTAAAAAATACCACTTTGAGCATCTGGTCCGCAATGTCAAGCAATGCTTGAATAATTGTATAGTTATTCGTATAGTGATTTATTTTTTTCCTTTTTGTCACTTATCACAGCTTCAGATTGAACCCGATATTGATATTTTACGACGAAAAATATCTGCTCCAAAAATTTTATAACATTGCCTAATTGTTTTACAAAATTGCACAAATCCCCAATTTTCAGCCTCAATTGTCTCGAAAACAAGCGCGGTGACCTATGTTTTATTTTGTGTTTTATTTAAAAACTCGCCAAGGCCTACAACATATTACAAAATTATAAAAATGACATTTGATCGAGAAACTGTATCGGATGCCCTTAATTGTCCCCTTGGAGTTTTAAATCACTTTGTTAAACATTTTTTGACAAGTATAAAAAATGCAATGTAAGCAGAACATACAAATTGTATATAAAAAAGAAGATGTGGTATGATTGCCAATGAGACAACTATCAACAAAAGACCAAAATGACAAAGGCATTAACAACTATAGGTCACCGTACGGCCTTCAACAATGAGCAAAGCCCATATGCATAGTCAGCTGTATATCCATGTATTCATCTATATAAATTGAATAAGATGTACAGTTCACGTTCCTTAAACTGCAACATATAGTATATCAACAGTCAAGTGTAACAAATATAGGCATCTTTAAATAAGACTGTATCCTTCGTTTTAATTCTTTATAAATACTGTACGCAATTGAACCTATATAAAGCTGTAAAGATTATCCTTATACAAGGAGCACGGCGATACAAAGGCTAAAATAAAAACCACAATTTGAGAGAAACACAACACATTGCCAAACAAAACCGAATTTCAAATATGAGACTGTTATATTTCTGGCCTATTGCTTCTTTATAAGCAACACCACCTAAAAGGGAATCTTTAACAGAGATTAGTGTTTCTCGTTTCTCGTTTTTTTGTATAGATAAGACAGTTGGTTTCCCTGTTTGAATGGTTTGACAATAATCATTTTTGGAGCCCTTTAATGCTTGATGTTCGGTGTAAGCCAAGACTTGGTGTTGAAGACCATACTTTGACCTATAATAGTTTTCTTTTACTAATTGCGACTTGGATAGATAGTTGTTTCATTGGTACTCATAACACATCTTCTTGTATCTATATATGACATACAATTCCTGGATAAAAGTAATCCAAAGTGAAGGAGGAATCAGAAAGTATAAAATGACATCATACACATAATTTTCATGCAGCTTCATGTATGTCGAATCGCAACGATCTTCTTATATTCTGTAAACTATTTTGTATGCCGTCTTTTTTATACAGTCATGTACTTACAGTGCGGTTGTATAGTGGTATTTGGTGCTTGAGATGAGCTGCTCTCTGTAAAGAAATAAATAAGACCTTTGCATGACTAAGTATGTTACTCCTCGGAGGATTAAAAGCTCACTTTCACTCCACTGAAATATAAACACGCCATTAAAATGATAAAACTTGTAATTAATACTTACTTGAATTAAAATAACAATATTGAATGAATGAGTGACACATTCGTATAAGTACTTCAAAACAACATAGAAAGCTTTCGCTGATATTTCAGTAAGTTAGCCCATATGAAACTAAGCATGTCTTATATTGAAATGGCATATATATAATATAAAGATGATAAATTAAACCTAATAGTGTGTAAATATAGTTTTATGCAGTGTATGTTTCTTCATTGCAATTTGTATGGGTTCCAATTCAGCTTTGAGTTCCCAACACCCAGAAGAGTATTTGTTTTCTTTTTTTTTGGTTTAAATAAACACCGGTTAATTCCATGCCAACCGTTTCCAACACCGGGTGCGGGATTTTCTTGCTTGTTGAAGACGTATTGGAGGCCTTCGACTGTTTTCTGCTCTTTGGTAGGGTTGTTGTCTCTTTGACACATTCCCTATACCCATTCTAATTTTAATTAGAATGATTTAATGTATTCTACAATTTGAACTATCAGTTGACACACAGCAATGATTAAACAAATGTACAACACAGGAGGAAGGAACTTATCTTAAAAATATACCATGTCTAATTTGCTACGGATAGAACATAGCCCATTATGACTTTTTATTGTCGTCATTGATCTCATAAATAGCTGATAGAAATGTTACACTTTTGTTTTACATATCAAGCCATATTGACCAACTTAACGCAAATTTCGTAGCACTTATTAAATTAACACTTAATTCCACGGCCGACACTCGGCTAGCCGAGAGATTGGTCGGTTAATCTATATTGAGTATGTGGCTATATGGGAGATTGGTCTGTTAATCGGGTTGGTTATACGTCTATTAAGAGTAAAACGATTAATTTAATATTAAACTCTATTAAATATACAGATTTTTGGCATGTTATAAGAACCAAATCAAAAAAAGAAAAGTATCTGACAAAATGATATCTATCATAGAACATTTTGCACTTGTAAAAACATTTCATAGTCTTCGCAGTTTTCAGTAAAACTAAAAGGCGTCGCGCAAGTATGTAGTATTTATGCTTATAAGCATAGCATTTTTTTTAATAAAAGGCGAAACAAACAAATTTAGATATCATTTAAAGGACAAAAAATAGTACTGTGGTTCTAAAAAATAAATTGACATTAGTAAATATTGTAAAATAACGTGAATAATACCACGTTTTAGTGAAAATTATGGGAATAAAGTCTGTTAAGGGGTTGGACAATTGAAATTGTGTCAGTTAAGAGTTATTTAGCCACGAAAATAATTTTGCTACCTTGATATTTTCCCCTTGAAAATTTTAAGAATGAGATGTTCCTGAGTAAACAAAAATGACAATACGGTGCCACAGTATCCTAGAAAGAGCATTTTTATTTTGACTTTCTTTGCATTTTATTGAAGGGTGTGTCACTTCAATATAGCGTGATATGGATTGGCCTCTGGAATATGCATGAATTTTTTATTGACGTTTTCAACCAGCCTTAATATATGTGTCTGTTCGAAGTAGCACGTTCTCAATTCTGACTGAAAGTGTCTTTCTAATACAACACAGGGTACATTGTACATATAACATGTTCTCGTTCACATATGAACATGATATTTGTCACTGGACGTTAAACCCTAATTCGTCAGCATCATCCAATTGGTTCTTTTCTTCTATTACTTAATCATATGCTGTTTACAAATCACTCTAAAGAAGTAAACGGAAAGGAGCGAAGGCAGCTACATTTGGTTATTTTAAGTTTCAATTCATTTTATTCCGTTTAGTTCCTTTCTACATAAGTACAGAGGAGAACTACAGTTGTCTATGGTGGCCGGTGAAGTCCATTTCGCGTTTTCGCGATTTCACCTTTCATATTCTATAGGGCGAAAACGTGAAATCGCGAAAAGGCGAAATCGCGAAGTAGAAAACGCGAAAACGCGAAGTCGAAAACGAGAAATCGGTTTCGCGTTTTCGCATTTTCGACTTCGCAATTTCGCGTTTTCGCCATATAGAATATGTAAGGCGAAAACGCTAAAGCGCTAAAACGGAAAATGGCATTAACCTGCCCGGGCACCATAGTTGTCCGCATGTAAACTTCTAGAATTTGTCACCAATATAAGTACATCGCAATCCGTTACTGTTTCAGCAGCCATCGGTGTTTCATGTGTGAATTCTTAAACAAGTATTATTTTTCTCTCGTTTTTAGCAATGTATCACTCTCTACTGTCGTATGAGGGTCCGGATTTGGAGTATTGTTTATTTCTATATTCTTTAAATTGTTATGTCATTTTTTCTACATTTTATTTATCTTACTCATTATTCTTTCTTTATTTTTCATATTTTGTCATCCCAATATATTTTACTTACTGATGTTTAGTTACATTACGACGTTTATCTCTGATTTAGATACTGGTTACCAATGTAGATGACAAATTTGTGTCATTCATGAAAATTAAACAGAATCAACATGATATATGCGATCATTCTTGGGATGAAATTAATATTACTTTCATATTACACTTTTTGAAACCATATTTATCAATTTTCAATTTCATGTGTTGTTTCCGTATTTGTTATGTTTCATTGCTCATGTGTTGTTTTCGTATATGTAATCCGCTCGTCTTGAGCCTACTCATTTGATCCGATAACACCCCATATAGCAATAAAATTATACTTTTATTGCCATTCATAACTCTTAACAGACCAATTAACAGACCGGGTTTTATACATCCGACCCATTAACAGACCAGGTTTTAAATAAAGATTGATTTATGTCACCAAAATACAGATTTTCGTATAGATTTTTTCACACAATGATATTAATATGGTTAACAAGCATAATGCCTTTCTTTTTTCGATGTTCAAAATATTGAATGCAAGTAAATTTAACCAATGTGTAATTTTGTGTACAGTTTATGTGTGTAAAATGTGTATAAATTTACTGATGAGTAAGCCGCCTTTTCATTTCATAGATCGTACATCGAAGCCAGAAAAATAATTATTACACCTCTGAATTCAGTACATTGAATTGTTTTGTTAGACATGAATACTTTTTATGATGAAAATATATTTAGAAAGTTATACAATGAAACATGCTGAACTTTCAATGATTTTCTCGATAACACCTGATTAACAGACTTTAGCCAACCCGATTAACAGACCAACCGCCGATATAGCCGCATACTCAATATAGATTAACCGACCAATCTCTCGGTTAGCCGAGTGTCGGCCGTGAATTCGTTTAGTGTGATACATGAAATATTTCGTCATTCGCAAACTGGTTAACAGGCAATACCCGTGAGTGAAAAAAAATATATGTTGCACTTACAGCTGCTTGGGGAAATATATGGTATTCATAGATATATTGTTTTGATTACGTACGGCTTCCCAGATATGATCTCTATGTTTCATCTCATAGAGACATACCTTAGGAATGTTACCGAATACACATGTTAGCGGCCACACTATTCTGAGTAAGACCCAAAGTGAAGGGATGGGTATAACATAATTTTAGTATAAGTTTATACTCTAAGAAGTAACAAAATTTCATTGATAAAATTGAACAGTTTAAGCCGTAAAGGGAGTTTCTATGGGAAAATACATTGTCTATATTTACAGAAGTGCAACCTTTAAGTGGTTTGACATGTGAACTGGATATTTAAACTATTAAATACACCAAAAATCAAAGGAAAGTCATAAAACAAGTTTCAATCATGATAACAAAGAGATGAGAAGATAAATCGATACACATGTCCCAGTTATATGTCATGAATTTTAGTTGTACCTGATAATATATCCTGATCATGTGTTGGCGTTGTAATCAAAGAAGCCGAATTTGTTGTGGTATATGTTGACGCGTCCGCACTGAGTATTGTTGTTCCAAAAGTAACAGATTCAGTCGTTGACTTATTCATGGTTTTGTTTGATATTGACAGCAAGGACGAAGAAGTGTTTTTCTCTGAAATATATAACATTAAAACTACCCATTCATTTTCGTTACTTTTAGCTGTTATATTAGAACAGCATTTGAAAAATATTGGTTTCAATTCAACTGACGAATCTCCATTAAATATATATCTAGTTTTGGTTTCAGGACTAGTGTCCTTCTTGAAGATTTTACGTGTCTGATTATTTAATAGGGATAGGCTTAGATACAAAAATTTGGGTTTGAGTAGGCGGGAATCGGGAGCCACTGAGTGGGATCTGAAAAAGAGGAGTTTGAACTAGGAAAGTTCGAATAAAAATTATGCATATGGTTTAAAATTTCGTTGGAAGATTTTCGTCTGGAAGTAAGTGAGGGAAGTGTCGAAGGAAAACATGGGGAAGCTGGAAAATAAGGAAACCATCCAATTGTGTTACTTTTTCGGATATTGCTGATCTGTAATTGGTTAATGATTATTAACAAAGCAAAATTATACTGGTATGACAACAGTTTCGGAGTTGAGTAATTTTTATTTTAAAAGAATTCTTCATCGATAAAATTTAGAATCAATCTAAAATGAATCATTTGGCCTTGTGGATTAAAAGGATTTATCATTTTTTTGTTTTTAAGAAAATCATCTTCTGAAAAGGTCTCTTGTAAACGGTCATAGGAAAAATGACAAACCAAACAGGAATGTTTATCTAGACTATTACACTGAAATTGGAGCAATACGAATCAAACAAAAAGTAAAAACATCAATATTTCGTTTTAAATTGAACTGAGTTAAAATAAGGTACATCGAATCAGTACTTTAAAAATAAACAATAAATGTGTAAATTAGAAACAATCTGAGCAATAAAGTTCTAATTTCGGAAAACAAACATACATGTACAACTTAAGATAAACAGACCTTTACTGTTATTTCTCAGAATTGGGAAATACACTCCAAGACCAACGGCAGTTATGAGTATGACTATAATCATAACAATTGCAACAATTTTGCAACGTGAACAAGATGAACTCTTCGATGCTTTTTGTGTTTCAATCTCTTGACTGTTAAGTGGACCTTCTACCTATAAGTATAAGTCTATATATTTCAAATACAGCGTATACCATACCAAAAGATGAAGAGCATACATTACGACAATGAATAGAAAAACTTTATTTGATGCTCTATATACTGCAAAAAAAGTATTTTATAGTTTGAGAATTTCATTTCTAGCTGCATCAAATCACAAGCATACATTTCTAAAAAGAAACCTTTTTCGGAAAAATAAATAAATATATATATCCTTGTTTCATAGTAAAACATAACTATTCAAGTGTATAAATATGAATTGATTTAATATGAAGTATGATAGGAATTTAAAAAACCAAGACATAAAGAATTTTCGATATATGACTTTTTTAAATCCTTTTATAATTTAATGAAAACAAACCTATCGCCATTCTATGGGTTACTATATCACTTACATATTTTATTAGAGGAAAAGCTTTGACGTCTTGCTGCTTTATATTGGAATCTGCTATAACTGAATATGGACAATTATCAAGATCACTAAACTCCTTTTCGTTTCCACAGTGATCTCCCCTTTTCTCTTTTTTCATGGGGTGTAGCCAGCTGTGAGGTTCATCTGGCTCTTTATCAGGTGGCAAATTACTTTTTACGGATCCCTGAACTATCAAGTAATCATGGTTAGATGATATTCTATTTTCGTTTCCGTTAATCGGTTGTAAGTATCCATTTAAATCTGACTGTTTCCCACAACATTCTGGAGGAGAATGATACTCTTGATTGTATGAACTGTTTCCGAATGCACCAACATTACGTTTTTCAAAACTTATCTTTTCTTTTGAGAGCTCCATTTGAAGTCTATATCTACATGTAATAACCTATTATGGTAATTATGCAGTATACGTTTTAGGTTATTCACATTACACTAACGTCGGTTGTATGATAGAAGGAACAAGAACCAGTGATATTATGTAATAAGTAGATACTACAAAATTAAGATTAAAATAAAGAAGAATGTGTACTATGACTGTGTTAAGAAGTCTGACTAAATATTTGCTAAGGTAGGTTTTTTCTTTGAACGGCTGTAAATCATTCTAATGCAAATCATGCTTATATATACTATTTGATCATTTCAAATCCAGATAAAAATTAAGTATCAACTTTGACGTATTGATTTCTTATCGTATGTTATGTGAAAAAGAAAAGGAACGTATTATAGTTAAACTTGAAATTGTTTAATCAAAAACTTTAAGCTTAAACACAATTGTATTTTTTTTTAGTGAAAAACCAATGTTTTTCTTATTACTGCAGAGCACAACTTTATTTGAATCCTGGTGAATAGTTGTCTCATTGGCAATCATATCACATTCCTATTTAAAAATGAAATTAAAACAAATTGATACGAGCATAGTTGAAAGTATATCCATACTAAAAAAGAGATGTTACAAACCAGGTAATATGTTTCAAGCGATAGGTAACATTCGGGAAAGGGGATTGTTTTAGTAGTAACGATATTTGGATATATCTACTATTATCTATGAAACAATTATTCCATGACGGTCAACCAACTCATAATGGAGTCCGTAATATTGCGATGCTACATTGAACTATGTGAAATACTGGAAAGGTGCATACATCAATATATATTAATAGGACTCTTCAACTTCTGAATTGAAACAAACACGATCCAGGAACTATCATATTAAGTAATGAGATATTGCATAGTTGTACGAATTGGAACCAGGTTTAAACTATTTTAAATGTTTTGTGACTCTTGAAAAAAGACAACAGTAGTATACTGCTGTTCAAAAGTCATAAATTTATTTCGGGAAAACAAAATCCAGGTTTCAAACTAAAACCGAGACTAAAGTAGTAGTATTTAAGTAAAACAATCAAGTAATGGCAGACAACTGCAAACGACAGCCACTGAAAGTTAGGCTTAAGACACACACATCCGAATGTGGCGGAGTATCAAATCAACACCTCACAAGGAACTTTCCAAACATATTAGTTGTAAAGGACGTGTCATATATGTAAAAAGGGCTATGGAGCGAAAATGACTAGGGGTATCGGTGGCCGAGTGTTCAAAGTCTTTCAACTCCTTATCTAGGTAAGCCCCCCTCTAATCTCCATTGACTATACTTGTAAGGTTTCCTACCGAAGATCGTTGGTTCTATTCAGGCACTCTATCTTCCCGTGTAAAATTTAAATTGACTACCGAAATAAAGAATAGTGCTGAAATAATCGTTTTAAACACCGACTAATCAATCGAAATGATTATTTACCGATCACATTGTATTTGCATTTATGAAAAGCCTAGATGAAAGTCCTAGATCAACAAATAAAAATAATCGGTAGGTCATTATTTCCAGTCGACTCAAAACTTCGTTTGCATTAGTGACACTCTGTGTTGTATTTTCTTCAGAGTTTACTTCTGTATTTTTGGAATTTCGATTTTGCGCATACTTCCAACGGATTCAGTGTATATACGAGGATAGTTTTACAAAAATATGAGTATCGACAATGTGCAGGACCAAAAGAGTTAATACGTAGATTGCTATACTTAGTATATGCTTAGTTATAGATATTTTAGTATTAAAATAATCGATGCTTGTAAATATTAATAGAAATTTTGAGCTCGCTTCACATGACAAGAAAGATTATGTTGCCTGTATGTTAATAATTACTGATGAGCTTTATCTAGATTATCTGATGTATTTGGGGAAAAAATGATTGATTTCTTTAAAAGGCAATCAAACTATGACGAAAAGAAAAGATCGAAGCAAATCGATTGATTTTTCCATTTTACCTTCGTGTGACTTATTTTGTAATAAAAATTCGACACGTGAAGATTTAACATTTGAATGTGCACTTCCTTATCCCTTAAGTGTGTTAAGAATATTTATAGTCCACAAAAGGTCGTTGTCATATACAGTATAGCAATCTCACATGTACTAAATGTCACAGCTTTCTTTGTACTTACACATTAAACCATTTGAAATCACATGGCCATTTTATCGACATACTTTAGAAACATTTTGCAGATCGGTCGGGAAAATCCCTGATTACATATTAAACATGTTAAAATAACTTTAAAAATGGAATATTCAACCATCTCACAATCTTTTATTTATTTAATCTAGTTCAAATTTAAGTCTGGGTACATATTATTACCAAGATAATGAGTCGTATTGGGAATAAATGGTTGAAAGAGAAAGTAAACGCAGTTATATGATTTAGAGGAGGTATACAAAAGAAGACGCATGAAGAGTTATCTCATCGGCAGTCATTCCATATCTTCTTATTTCGATGTGACACCTAGAATAACAATAAATTCATCAAATTCTACAGAACACAGAGGCATGATGATTAATTTATTGCGAAAAGAAGAGAAACGACGCACAAAATAAGGTCTCCTCGTTTAATAGTAGAGATAATTCAATTTCGTTAGGTTAAACTCTTGGTTCATTTGACGATTAAAACACATGAAAAAATCTTTAAAGAATAGGTGTACTTTATATGGCAGTTTATTTATGTTGTTAAACATTAGCATACATATCGATTTTGTCATCAACAAATTAAAACAGAACTTAATTTGAATTGTGGGATATCAAAATACACATGGATCCACGTTTATTTTTTATATATAGGTTACTTCATATATATAAAATATGACACATATTCATTATAAGGTTAGATTTCAACAATCTTACTGCCTGTCGATATTTTTATTATGGCATTGCACAGGTCATGTTTTCTATAGCTGTCCATGGCGTTAAAAAATAAATCCCTGAGATGTGTTTTGATTGAATTTTCATATCGTACTTTCCTGTTTATATGACATATTGACAAAATTTGTAATATTTCAGTTATTCAATATTTACTTATTTTTTATTTGAACCACTTTTGATTTAGTAAGTATTTAGTAAGACGATAAGTTTTTACCTCTGTACTCGTACCGTGAACAACAAACTTATTTATTTTGTGAAATATAAAAAAAAATTGTTCGTACTCCTACATGTAACAAACAAGTCATTATATTAAAATTTTCCTGTGTACGTTACCTTATTAAACGCCATTTTGTCCCAGGTTAAAGTTGTCTTTTTTACATTTAAAAAAACTAGAGGCTCTAAAGAGCCTGTGTCGCTCACCTTGGTCTATGTGAATATTAAACAAAGGACACAGATGGATTCATGACAAAATTGTGTTTTGGTGATGGTGATTTGTTTGTAGATCTTACTTTACTGAACATTCTTGCTGCTTACAATTATCTATTTCTTTAAACTTGGCCAAGTAGTTACAATGGAAAAAGTTAGTAAAAGTTTACAAATTTTATGAAAATTGTAAAAAATTGACCATAAAGGGCAATAACTCCTTAGGGGTCAAAAATTGACTATTTTGGTCATGTTGACTTATTTTTAGGTCTTACTTTACTGTACACTATTGCTTTTAACAGTTTATCTCTATCTATAAAATATTCAAGATAATAACCAAAAACGGCAAAATTTCCTTAAAACTACCAATTCAGGGACAGCAACCTAACAACAGGTTGTCCGATTCATCTGAAAATTTCAGGGCAGATAGATGTTGACCTGATAAACAATTTTATTCCATGTCAGATTTGCTCTAAATGCTTTGGTTTTTGAGATTTAAGCAAAAACTGGATTTTACCCCTATGTTCTATTTTAAGCCATGGCGGCCATCTTGGTTAGTTGGCCGGGTCACCGGACATATTATTAAAACTAGATACCCCAATGATGATTATAGCCAAGTTTGGTGTATTTTGGCCCATTCGTTTCAGAGGAGAACATTTTTGTAAAAGATTACTAAGATAAACGAAAAATGGTTAAAAATTGACTATAAAGGGCAATTACTCCTTAAGGGGTCAACTGACCATTTTGGTCATGTTGACTTATTTTTTAAATCTTACTTTGCTGAACATTATCGCTGTTTACAGTTTATCTCTATCTATAATAATATTCAAGATAATAACCAAAAAAAACGGCAAAATTTCCTTAAAATTACCAATTCAGGTGCAGCAACATAACAACGGGTTGTCCGATTCATCTGAAAATTTCAGGGCAGATAGATCTTGATCTAAAAAAAACAATTTTACCCCATGTCAGATTTGCTCTTAATGCTTTGTTATTTGAGATGTAAGCCCAAAACTGCATTTTACCCCTTTGTTCTATTTTTAGCCATGGCGGCAATTTTGGTTGGTTGGAAGGGTCACCGGACACATTTTTCAAACTAGATACCTCAATGATGATTGTAGCCAAGTTTGGTTTAATTTGACTCAGTTGTTTCAGAGGAGAAGATTTTGTAAAAGTTAACAGACGACGACGGACGACGACGACGACGACGGACGACGGACACAAAGTGATTAAAGAGCTCACTTGGCCCTTTGAGCTAAAAATTAATATTGTATTTTCTTTGTATCACAAATGTATATCAAATTTATTCATTCAGTGTATGTTAACTTGTTTTCTCTATATTCTAATTTGATCGAGTTCAGACATTTGAATTGATATTTTATGGTGTGTCTTTTTTATGTTTAAATGTAACAATATTTTTCAGATAAGAGTGAAGGTTGGTGTCTGTTCAATATTTACATCCTCTGCATTTGTATGCACCTAAGTATTGAGCCTATTCAGTATTTTTCAGCTGTTGATGAGGTTAATGAGTGTTTCTCGTTTTTTTTAATATAGATAAGTCCGTCGGTTTACCTGTTTGAATTGCTTTACATTTGTAATTGTTGTGCCCTTTATAGCTTGCTCTAGCCAAGGCTCCCTGTTGAAGATCATATTATGACAAATATGACAAATTATTGTTTACTATTTCCACATTGTGACTTGGCTGAAGAGTTATCTCATCGGCAGTCATTCCATATCTTCTTATTTCTATGTGACACCTAGGATAACAATAAATTCATCAAATTCTATAGGACACAGAGGCATGATGATTAATTTATTGCGAAAAGAAGAGAATCGACACAAAATGAGGTCATTTCGTTTAATAGTGGTGATAATGCAATTTCGTCAGGTAAAACTCTTGGTTCATTTGACGATTAACACACATGAATAAATCTTCATAGAATAGGTGTACTATATATGGCAGTTATTAATAACTAGATGTTAACAATTTATATTAGTACATTTAAAGCATATTTCACTAGGACGTATGATAAGTGTACCAAAAATTTCAGGAAACCAATGGGCAAATCATCTCTATGTAAGACAATAACAATCAAAACTAAGGAGTAAACAAAGACTCACAAATTAAGGACATTTCCATCATCAGCTATAAATAATAATTAAGAATCAACACGAACTCCACTAAAAACCGGAAGTGAAATCATGTGCTCCTGAAGGGTAAGCATTTCCTGCACAGTGTACGGCACCCGTCATGTTATTTCTTTGTTCAGTTCGGTAATGATGGAAGGTTATTTTGACTGAGGAAGAATATCAGATATGATTTTTGACACGCTTTTGTCATAAAGGCCAATTAGCTCGTGATGGCGACCGTAAAATTTCTCGAGTGATGACCTTAATTTGATTGATTCATAGCCCAGTCTTAGCAACTTTTGAGAAAGTAGTATTCCTCATTCAACAAAATCAACGTACTTTTAGCTAGCTCTAGAGTAACGTATCAATTGAGACACATATACTCCATATGCTGGTGCCGCTGGGATGTTGCTACATAGAAATGGAAAGTTGACTATAGGGAAATTAAAATCATCGCGTTTGTCATGAATTTTGGTATTCAACCTACCATCAGTAGTCATTTCGAGAAAAAGGTCTAAATATGAAGCAGATTTATCTGTGTTGGTAGTATCTTTAATTTCAAGTTCACTTGGATATATTAAATGTAAGTGATCACTGAATCTATTATCATTAAGAGACAGTACATCATCAATATACCGAAAGGTGAAATTAAAAGACTGGGCTAATTTCTTTTCTCCTTTGTGTACAAGCCCTTCGATAAATTCTGCTTAATATAAATATAAGAAACAAATCTGCATGTAGAAGAGCGCAATTGGTACCCATGTTGTCAATTAAAAAGTTCAGCATGGCAATGATATCCTCGTCGGTAAAATATATACTAGTAATCGCCTTTTACTTTTAAGGTTGCTATGTCTTGCGGTCTGACAGTATATTTTAACAAACAATAAAAAGCAACTTATATTTTTGTTTAGACATTGTCGTTTGATGTCCTCCGATAAATATGTAATTATTGTCATTGTTAAAATCACAATTAAAGCAAAGTTTTCTAGCATGTATTAACATTGGCTTATATAGATGTAAAATTAAAAAAACAAATCTATTGCATAAGTGCAGACACAAGTGTGAGCATTACATTATTAAAAAAATATATTCAAAATGTATTTTGTAACTTACTTTAGTAAAACATCTTTAATTAACTACATTTGATCTGCATTAACTAGCACTTCAATTGCAGACTTTAGTTTTTATGTGTATCGAATATTGTTGTAACATAAATTAATGTATTTTTGTTTTGTTTTCTTTCATAATGAAACATGTGAAATTATATACTATAGTTTTAGACGCAAATTATGAACAAATACGTAACACTTGTTAGATTGATCAAGTCAAAAAGATATAATTAAACACATGGTACAAATATTACACTTGATTTTGTTAATTAAAAGCTGTTTCTACAAATGCCACATCTGATCCATTTTTACTTTTTGTACAGGAGTTAAGAAACAGTAATCCAATATTTTCAAAATTCTATCCCACCATTTTGTGTGTTGGATATGTTCTTACACCTAAGTTTGTATATATGGTATTTAAGTAACAAAAACCTATTATTAACTGTTTTACTATTGACAAAATCCTGTGACATACCTGAAATGACTTCTTTTGCACTGAAAGGCAAGAAAACGCCATACAATTTAATCCATTCTACAATGATTAACTGTTTCTGCTAAATTAAGTAATCCTTCCCTCCTAAAGTGTAAGATTTTGTCCCCTAATTTTGTATATAACTAAGCAGCAGAACTTTTCAAGGAGAGTTATTTGTGGTGTCTAATAATTAATACAGCAAAGACATTTTTACAATATAACAAACATAGAAATATTAGACATCTAGAGACGCCATTACAGTGTTCGCACAATATCATTGTTGTGTCAACTTCATAAGGTTTTTCTTTCCATAAAAATTTTTAGGAATATATTCTGAATCTGTTTTGAAACCCCTTCTGAGAAGGGGCGGAGGGTTGGAAGAATAGTAAGAACTTGAAAATAAATGGGAAGTGCTAATGTTTTAATAACTACAACCTTTCCAAAAGACTGCTCTTATCCAACTAATAAATGAATGATCAAAGCCATAAAACTGCAAAACCTCTAAATTAAAAGACCATTATAAGGTTTTTTTCAATATCAACTAAAAGTAAAAGCACATGAATATCTGCTTCTATATCAGTACATGAAGTAGTCCAAACGACTTTGTTTGTGATTTGAACCACGCCATGAGTACCTTCTAACAAATCAAGGTCAAACATAACCTCATGTGTCGTGGTTTTGATTTGGGGTTATTTTCAATTCTAATATACAATGTGTCCATGTCATAATCTTGAACAACAGTCTAATCTCGCAACACTACAAATGAAGAAATGCCGTAGTGGGATATTTGTTTTTTAAGTTCTCAAAAAAGAATGGATCGTCATTATTCGGTCCATATATAGCTGCCAAAGTTATACGGAAGTCCTGCATGATTGTATCTGATATAATGAAATAACCAAACAACTCTATAGTTTCCTCATGAATGTCAAATTCAAAAGTATTTTTCAAAAGAATAGCTACCCCTCTACTTTCAATAGAATAAGAAATAAATTTCCCCACATATCTTCATTCAAAAAGCCATTGTTTTTCTTTTTAAGATGTGCTAATAATATACTTATCTCATATAAATCCTCATATTTTGTAAAAATATCAATTATTGTAACTATATCTGATAAAACCCTTCAATTTACACTACCAATCGTAAAGTCGACATAATATAATAAAGTGGTTAAACAAGAATAGCATAAATAATATAGATATCTATAGGTCAATTATATATATCCAAGCAGCATTAACAAAACATACACATCTATATGTAAAAGTTATTTCACAATGAATAATTTTTTCACTTAAAGTTACCTCCCCTCCCAACAAAAACCCAACAACTTTTGTCGAGAGCATCATAAATAAAGTGTGTAAATAATATTTGTGCTCAAGTAAAATTTAAATACATATGAAAATTGTTTGTCCATCAATTTGCACGTTTTAATTTAAAATGTGTGTATCAATTGTATAAAAGAAAAGACATACAAAATAAGAGGAAATACTAATTATAATCAAAATCCTAAATAGAAGAAAACAAAAAGTAATGAAAAAGAAAACAAAACACTTTAGAACATCAACACATCATATTTACCAACACATCATATTTACCAACACACATGCATGTATTCATACAAATGTAAACAAAACCCATACAAATATATATATATACACACATGCACCCCGAATACTGATACAAGACCATCCATCTGTATCTCAATACTGCTGACCTTATCTTAACTGTGCATGCACATCTCTCATTTCAGTGTTTTTTGTCCAGATTGAAACTAGCACTTATACATTCAATGTCTTATAATAAAATAATTTTTAGTTCGAAATGGACAGTAGAAAGCAATATTTTCTCGAAAGAATGTATAAACAGTTCTTTTAGTTTTGTAATAAAATGATACAAAGTAGAAAAAAAATGAAAAAAGTAATTGTCGAAAGCTGAAGTTACCGAGTACCATATACAGCATGTGTATGAATAAGCTAAGAAGAGTGCCCACTTCTTTATATGAACATACAGTATTTTATCCGAAATAATATATATAGAAGTATTTATGCATATACATCAAAGTTGTACTATCTGAAAGTATAATTATGTAAATCCGAGATATATGACCGTGTATTACAAAGTCTTATAGCTATTTATAGTCCCAAAATGGAATATAACCTTACAAACATGCAATGCCTTTTTACTTATATTTTGAGTCTAAACTGTTGTATCTCTATTTGTAATCAAATTAACTAAAAATATTGGTTTGTTGGCTTCCTATTACCAAAAGTCTGTATGACAAGGTATGCCATTTAAAAAAAAAATGCATACCAATATGTTTATGGATACATATAGGGTCTTTCTCTTACTGGATCAAAATTGCATTTTAATGTATTTATACGTAGTGTGATAGTTTTGTTCTCCTGTAATTTTTCTAAGGCGATCAACAATAACCAAGAGCATCAATTGAAATTTGTTCATAAAAATACAGATGTGAAAAATCAAACAAGTTCCAAGGTAGTCGGTTTAACTACGGACATGTTTTTACATGAGAGCAATAATCACAATAATCTTTTTCTAAACTAAAGCAAATATTTCCTGGACATGCTTGAACAGAGGGTGCTCTATCTTCACAAGTAACATATCTATGACAGGTTGTTGGATGATGATATTTGTTGGTTATGGTTCCATTTAAATTCTGTTCACAAAAGTCATCTGAAATGATAGTTTTGTTATCACAAGATCATCAGGAGTCTAATATCAATTGAAACCTTGGCAGACACTCCGTGCAATATATACAAATTGAAAGGATTTCTAGTAAATGCTCAATATACACAGGTATACATGCAGTTGCAATAAAAAATCCTAAATTTCAATGAAATACTTTTATTCGGAGATTACCAATATAATGTCAAAAGTGAAAGAGGAACAACACAATGAGCAAATTACAAACCACTACGCAAAAAGTTCATGTGTTTTTGATTTTGATCTTTGATTAAGGCCGTTCAATATTGAATTTTCTCGGAGTTTTTAAAAAATTATTTTACTGTTCACATCGTGCAAGGTCAGGACATTAGTTTCCAAAGTCATATGTTTACAAACTCCCAAAAATATCGTTCATTTGAATATTATAATACATCATCTAAAAAGGATGTTAAAACACCAATATGTAGTTCTAAATACAAGTAATTGTTTACTTGGTATCTTACACTTTTTAAGGATTTTTTCTTGAAATTTTGTCCTCGGTTATCATATTTAAGTTTAAGAATTACATGCTTTTGTAAACTTCTGATCTTACAAAGGGAAGGAATGTTAAAAACAAAAAGTATTGTCGTTTATTTATCCAAATATTCATATTTGCAGTGTTTTTTGTAGTCGTTGCAGATAAATGGAAATACATAATAAAATAAGTGCAATGGAATTGATACATGTGTAAACTTGGTTTAAATAAAAAAAAAAAATTTTGTCAATTTAATGTATAACTTCTTTGACTCTTGATGATGATTCCAAGTTGTATGTGTGTAATTTGATATCAAGTTTAAATATGCGGGAAGTCGGGTGAATATGACCTATTTAAAAATGTAAAAAAAAGTCTAACAACAAATGACATTAAGGAGTCCTATTAAATTATCAAAGTCGTAAAAGAATTAGGTTGTTTTGATTAATGAATTAGCCTTTTTTTTCTGATATTTATCCATATGTTTGTGAAAGGTGTTCACGGTTTCACAGAAGTGGTCTTCTTTGCTTGTTTTATTTTCATTTAATAAAAAATACTTCTTATTCTACACGAGTTCCCACTTACTTGAAACAAGTTGAAGAGTTTCACTGCTAGAGTATTTAGGCGAAGCATCAGGAAAAATACCATTTGTTACTTGACATCTGATAGTTGCATTGTACATAGCCGTAGTGAATCCAATCCAAAACTTGAGGATTCTCATAATTTCACAGTTGACTGTTGTATCTGTTATAGTTGAATAACTAGGACTTATTGATTGATAGTTAGCATTTCCTGCCAACTGTATTTCAACCTTAATGTCTCCCGTTAGGTTGCCAATAACACCAATGCAAGTATGGAGGTGTGAAGTTCTTGGGGAAGTTAGACCAACAATTTGATCAGAGTGTAATGTCATATTGACTTTGTTCTGCTGTAAAAGTAATTAATGAATTGATTTGCGAGGACTTTAAAAAAAATGTTCAACACATTCTTTTGACATTCCCTTCCTTTGTTATAAGTACTGGCATTACTTTACACACAAATAATGATAGACTATGATTAAAAAAAAAGCAAAAGATAAGGGGCAATTGATCTCTCCTCTATCTTATTTCCCACCAGAACTATCGTATAGCGGGTTATTTTCGCGGGTGTAAAATTTCGCGATTTTCATTGAACAAGGTATACGAAATATTTTGCCGGTTTTTATTTTGGCGGATTCAAAACCTTATGAATACCTTTGAATGTGCCGTTTTAAATTGGCGGAATTTATTTTGTCGATTTTGTTCTATCCACGAAAATAAGCGAAAATGTACACCCCGCGAAAATAGTCCGCTATACGGTATTTTCAAATGCTCTTTTGATCTGTCATGTAGCGAAATGTGTGTACTTAAAGGTTCTAACAAAATAATTTCCTTTACTTCCAAATTGGTCATAAATTGATAATGCCTGAATAATTACAAAATTGCAAATTATCCCAAAGTAAAAAAGAAAGACACCTTTAACCGATTTGAAATTTGTTTTGAAGTACAGCTAGGTATTTTGGCAAATGGATTACCGATATTCTTTCAATGCAAATTTTGCTAAAACATGTAAAGTTTGCAATTTTGTATCCAAATGCCTTCCACAACACCAAGTTCAAATGGTGCACTGATTAAACTTTGATGTAAAGGATTCTAGTAAAAAATGTTTATCTGTAGTATTGATAAAGTCGTTTGGTCTGTTATTTTACCGATTGTGATACTTTCACTAAATTTGAATTCGTACAGTGGGTGCTTCATGTACAGCAGAAGAAACCTATCCTGTCGATGCAACCAGTGTTACCCATTTTATGAGTTCGTGCGATCGATTACACTATATTCCGTTTGTAAACTTGATTTTTTTCTATTCCTAATTGATTTAAGAGATAAAAACATCAATACAATCTGTTGCTTTTATAAACATTTGTAGGTTTCCCTACTATAACATATCAAAAACTGTGGTTAATGTATCAAAGCCGTGTTCTGCATTTATATTAACTACAGTTGCTAGTTAAGTGTTTCTTGAAGAAACGTAAAGACACTATCAAATATAGGAAACAATAACAAACATAAACTTAACATCTATATTTTTGTTCGTAATGGATCTATATGTTTTTAAAAGAGAGTCGAGAGATACCAAAATGACATTCAAATTCATAAGTCGACATAAAACTTAAAACGTCATGGCGAACACAAAGAAAAGACAATAACGAAAATAACAGTACACAGAACACAACATCAAAAAAATACTGAGCTACGCGAACAGGTGGATGAAGTTCAGCTCTTTCAATAAATCAATAGATCTTTAACTGATATTTTAGTCATCTATTTTTCAAATCAGCACACCTTATCAAGCTCGATTACTTTTTTAAAACACCTTTTGAAAAGCCGTCAATATCGACTAATGACACATACAGTTCACAGGTAACATGAAGTGGTTGTATCAAAGATAACAAATAATTAAGGAATACCATATTCTATTGAAGATTTGTTTTATTGTTGCTATTTACACATTCTTTTCAAAGCTGTTATTTACAGGGTATTCTCTTATATGTAAACATTCCTTATTGAAAAGGCTAGATACCTAATGATTCTAAAGGCCAATTGACTTGGTTGCATTTGTTTTCTTTTTTTTGTGAAGGAACTGTTCGATTTTCAAAAACCCTTTACATGCCCTTCAGTTTTTATTCATTGTAAATTAGATGTAAAGTTGTATAAATTTGAATTCGTACAGTGGGTGCTTCATGTATAATAGACCCTCCTACCACATCTTCTTATTTAATTTGTGACCTTAAGGAGGCATCCTTCTGTAGCATTAGTAAATGTAAACAAATGTTTGAATAAAGATTCAATATTTCTGGAAGTGAATTCATTAAACAAACGATTGAAAAATCTAAACAAGGAAAAAATCGTTCTGGGAAGTATGACAGAAATACAAGTCTGTGAACTAGTATTAATAATTATATACGCTTCTTAATTTTTTTTACGACGACCATTTACCAATAGTTTTTTTTTTAACAATCGGTGTCTTTACTAACTGTTGTTTCAGATTGTTGTTGAAAAGTTCTAATATTTTACCACCAATCAGCAAATATTTTTTATTCAAATATCATAATGGAGTTCTTAAAGAAAATGATTTAGTTTGATGGTCTTCACATTGTTTAAGTTAAACTTAAGTTACAGAAGCTTTATTTACCTGGTATTAGTAGAACTGTTTCATTATTGGAATAAAAGTTCGGGGAGTCCGGGAAGAACTTATTAATTAATTTACATCTAATGATCGCATTCTCCATATCAGATGTAAATTCGATTCCAAAATCAATTTTTCTATGAATTTCGCATGATGTTTTCTTGTCTTCCATGCTTACAGTTGTTATGTCCAATTTTCTGAATTCCAACTCTCCAGACTTCAAAATTTCAATACTTAGATTGCTTGCTGGATAACCAACGTTGGCTTCGCAACTATGCATATACCAGTGTATATTATCTTCAAGATCAGCTATTTGATGAGGATTGAGTTTTAAAACCGTTGAACCAGTCGGCGAACCTTTATGAAAAAGAAGAAAAAATAGTATTTACGATTTTAAAAAAATCTAAATATGGACAAAATATTATTCTAAGAAATAAGACATAATGCATAATGAATTTGACCAGATCTAAAAACAGAAAAATTAAATTGTCGGATTTATCTTCAACTTTTTATAAACGATCAGAACAGAATCAGAAAAAGAAAAACTTAAGATAAAGACTAAATATCCAAATTTCAGAAAGTATAATGGGGATGACTACATCTAGTTTTTTTGTGGGGAACGTGTTGCTCAGTTATGTTTTGTGTTGCTATTTCGTCGCCTATTGTGTTTTTGTTGACATTGTATTGTCAGTTTCCTGTCGACTTATAATTAAGCCTTTTTTTATTGTCCGCCTCATTTGATTAAAGAAATCTATTATTAAGACTATAATACATGGCAATCGAAACAGAGCATACAAAAATATCCAGTCATCCTCCGTTATGAATTCATGAGATGTAAAGAATACGTAAATGAAATTGAAACTGGTATATAAGATACAAATAAACCAATACAAACATCTCTTAATCACTTTACTGCCGTAAACGATTTTAATTCTCTATATTGTTAATCAGTCCAGGCGATTATTGATATTCGTTATATTCCTCCAACTTGTAATATTACGACAAAAAGTAACATTACAGCTTTGTGTTATATAGGGCCTATATTACAAAAAAGCGTAATAATCAATATTACGAATGTCTGTAATATAGATTTTCTATATTACGAATATTTGTAATATACAATTAAATGGATGTTTTGTAAATTTCGACGTGTCTTACCATGACACCAGGTAGTCTTTCTAAAAGAAATACATACGGTAATCATTTTTACATATGCAGAAAATTTTGTTTTGAAGTCGAAAAAAAATGTTTACAAAAGAAATGATTTCCTACGAAATTTTCTAACTAACAACTGAAGTTTGGACAAATTGTTCATTCCTACAATCTTAAAACTAATTTAACGAATTAGATTTTCTCTTAACAGAAACGTTTTATGTGTTGTGCTTTGAATGCTAGTATTACGTCGAAAAATCGTTAAAGAAACATGTGTATCGATTCCAAACCACATTTCAATGGAGACAACTCTTGGTCGCTTAGAAGTTGTTGAAAAGTATAAATCGTTGTCTCCCTTGAAATCACTACTTAAAATTGATCTAACGCACTTGAAATTCGAATGTTTGTCAGTAGCTGAACAAAATTAGGACAAATCTGATAAACCAAATTGATTTCAAGTTATTTTTGGAATATTAAAACAATATAACATATCACAGAAAATGAAATGAGATGTGTATGACATCCTGCACACGCGACGAAGGGAATCATGTAATAATATAATCAGGAAACCTTTAAAAAAAAAATTCCGCAATAAATAATGTTGATTTTTTTTGTTATTAGGGAGGGGCATTTTTCTTTATTTTTTTTTAAAGAATTGTTAAAATCAAAATTTCTAGAAAATAATAATTTGTTTCAGAACGAAAATAAGAAAAACAATTTTTTTATATTTAAAAAAACAACTTTGATGAGGGTCTTGATTAGGATCTTCATACCTGTATTCTTGTATTTGTGTCTATTATTCTCACCCCTTGGTTTCCGGGAAGTCTGCTGATGCCTGCATTTTTCCACTGATAGACTGCGGCTTGAATTTTATTCTTTTTATTTTAACACTCGATTTTTAAAAAAAAAAATTTTAAGTTTTTGTCCTTTTAGATTTTCTTTAAGTTTGGTCCATTTTCCTCTTTTCGGTAAACCCATTCTGAATTTAATTTATTTAGATAGGTTTTGTGCCTGCATATGTTCGTCACAAAACCCCCTTCTAAAGAAAAAACAAAACACACAAAAACAAACACACACACACACCGAAATTAATGGAAATGCTCTCAAACCAAACAAATATTTTAGAGACAGGCATGCAAGTGTTATAACTGATATTTGTATTTTGATAATTTTGATAAGAGCTTCTTACTTCCTGCAAAGTCACCTATGTCAAACAATATTTATTTCTGATTACAGTAATATGAACAATCGTTTTAGTTCAAAATCCCACGAATCGATTGTTTCATCGATCCGTCCTATTTAATTGAAATTTTCACCACTGAGAATTTTGTTCATACATATACATAGTATTTCTTTTTATAAATGTTATATCAAAAGTATAATTTAGATACTTATAACGTCAGTAAATCATGCAATGCTTCCATCAGTCTATTAATGTGTGTATCTGATATAGAAATAATACCGTAAAATATCTAAGGAAATAATGGCAGCACTGGAATATAGTGTGTTACACTGTTGAAAGGGTAGGAAACAGGTTGGGGGACTAGGTATCATCCACTTTTTGGCAAAAGAAAATTAATGACAAAAAAAAAGAGAAATAAAAGAGGACATTTACAAAACAATAGACTATTATACTGTAGAATATATATAAGACCAAAGAAGACTTTTTAATTTTTTGTCTGATTTCCAATGACAAAGCCTTGATTCCTCACTTTCATTCTTTTTTACGTATACGCCGCTAATAGTTTCGTAACTGGAATTTGTCCTTTTGTATATAAGCGGTGCTACCGAAAAGAAAAATGGTGATGCTTTTCTGGGAAATTGTTTTGAAAAGATTGGAGACGTTGTAAATATTCTTTTAACCTGGTCCGCACTCGTTAACACAGCTGTCATTCTGTATTCTTTCATTAAGGTTTGGATAAAAACTGTCATTAAACATTTAAGACACAACAAAATAAGTATTTGTATTTAGAATAATTGTTTTCTATTACAAAATACGAAACAAAAATATTGATTTGACGATTTCAATTAGCAGCAGCTTATTAAGTATTTCTATTAATGAATGGTTTTACATATTGTGTGTCGATAATATTAATGATTTATGATTTGTTTTGATTTTTGTTAACAAGACCTGTAAAGTAAATCACCTCCCATAAAAACCACACACAAAAAACGAATCAAAAAGAAACAACGGCATACCGTAAAACCTGATATGGTAAGATGACAGGATATACGGTATGCTGCCATGACGTGGTATGTAACGATGGTACCGTGGTATGGCATGGTCATAAGGAATAGACTACAATACCATAGTTAAATTAAATATTGTTAAATAAGAAAGTTTTAGTAATAAACTAAACTCATGTTAGAACTCCATAATATTGATAGCAGAGATTTAAATTGATAATAACTTGTTGAACTCATATTCCCTAATAAACAATTTCGAACATCGGAATGGTAATAAATGTTGAATTCAGTATACTCTCGTTACAAATATATTCATGATTCACAAGGGTTCCTATGAAGCTACTAAATAACATAATACTTGCCCTAAATAAGGTACACAGATAACGTTACAAATACACAGTGGTATTTGTACCATATCATTTGTGTATACATGTTACAATTGGATTTGTACGTTACAACCATTATATATTACAATACCACATATCATACCACTGTACCATACCATGTTTTACAGTATGCCCCCAAAAAATGCATCAGACTGATTAATAAAATTAGAACTCATTATCGCAGCTACATCTTGTCACTCTAAATACATTTTTACACATGTTTTGTATTGGTGATCACCTACTTGCTTACAACAACATATACCATGGTCATTGCAAAATGATAGATTTCAATAATTTAGGAGGGGCTCTTCAGCAAAGCAACCTTATGTTATCGATGCAAGATATAAAGTTTCAAATATAAATGACATCTTAGTTTAAATACAATTGTTGAAATAATACACATCAATTATATTGTTTGGCTGTTTGGCTGTTTGGCTTTTTCCTCCTTTTTCAGCCATAGGGTCGTTTTCGACTTGTGAGTTTGTCACTTTGGTGTCCTTCGCCTATCTTTTAGAACTTTGCTCGTGTGTTCTATGTTTCTTATGTACATGTATATAACTGTAATTTGTGTTATGTTTACTATTTAACCCTTCAAGTTTTACTTTTATCAATAAATTATTAGGTTTTTTATTAATCCAAACTGAAAGAATTATTCAGACACTAGACTAGGTATGTCTGTAATAAAAAATGTGTTTATATAAGAAGAATATTGATTGATTGATTGATTGGTATTTAACACCACTTTCAACACTATTGTGCAATTTTGTGGCGATCAGTTTTTATTTGTGGAGGAAGCCGGAGTGCCCACCGAAAACCACCGACCTTCTGTATAGGAAAACTGACAATCCTAGTCAATTAAGATTGGAGTCGAGTGTACCTGCTCCGTGCGGGATTCGAACTCACAACCTCAGTGTTAACTGGATAGTGATTCAGTAGTTCAACTACTTAGACCTCTTGGCAAAAAAGCCCCGTACAAGAAAAATAATAACGGTTTAATTTTTTGGGGAAAACACATCACAAAGTGTTCCATAAGAATAATTTAAGAAAAGGGTTCCGTGAAACCTTGTGGTTCGCCTACGATTGCTGCTGTCCGATTAAAAGTGTAATGTTGACTTAAAAGTGAGTCTATTTATCAGTAAAATTTAGAATTTAAAATAAAATCAAACTTTGACTTCAGATGCTATTTCTTGGAGATTAGCTTATGACCAAGTTTCAGCTATCCATGAAGTATTACGAACTTATCATGTCTAGACTGTCTGAATCTATATGTTGACTAATAAATTTACTACTTGTTAACTGCAAAACTAAGTCCATTTACTAGTAAATGACGGAAAATAAAAATACATATTATCAAAATTTGTTCTGGATACTGTTCTTTGGTCATTAAAAAGCTTCTGTCCACATTTTATAAAATTTCATGAAAGTTTTGCAAAATTATTGAAAACTGAAAACCTTAACCCGAGACTGAATCTGAATGTTAAGTGTAAAAAAAATGACAAAAATGAATGTGTCACAATTGAATAAATAAGAATTTTCCTACTTAAACCCCATTAACTTCAATATAATTCACACATGTACCATGGGGATACTTCAGGATTGGCCTTTATTCATAAATCAATTAGGTTTTGACCAGTAAGAAAGCATTCCATTTCAGCAGTTCTAAATATATAAAGAAACTGCACACCCTATGCAACAAAAATCAGATCTGGCGGGAGATGTTATATCATTAGTGACCTTGCTGAAAGTCAGTTGCTACATATATGGTCAAAACTCCGCCCACCATGATAAACCTTTACTATTTATGATCTCAGAAGTTTAATTACACATTGCATTTATTTTCTTCATTATGGATTTTATTCATTTAGTACATGAAATAATATGTTTTGATTTTTGCATTGTTACAAAAAGTAAGTTATGCATGTATACACAAAAGGATCAGTTGGTCAGTCTAGATGATCCATATGGGGGATTTCTAAAAATTGTAATTGTATAAAATGACAATATGGTGTTTTACACAAAGTACATTTTTTTCATTTTTGCAGTTTGATAATGAAATATTCAATTTGTATTTTCTTTTAAAAAGAATTCATATTTCAACATTCTCCTTAAGGAATTCTAGTATAAACATCAGAAACATTAATTGTTTAATATCTGTACATTTATATTTTGATTCCCTCTATATCTCCAAATAGTTGGGTTTTTTTCTCCTGGCAGCTCCAATAAAGAAATGTATTTTTATTTGGAATTCAATAACTTCATTTTTCCATAAATCCCTAATCCACCTCTTTTTCATAACTGTAATTTTTATTGCTGGTGAGTGGTCATAAAGCTATCAAATGATTCTATTAATTAACCACAAAGTACTGCCCACATGTTTTTATCTTGTATCAGTCAGACACGTGCATTTGTTTATAAAACTAATTATCATCAAAACTCATTAACAGTGCAAGATATGTAAATGAATTTTTCGTCTGTGGTTTTGGAATATTAAGAAGTAACAAAAACAACTGAAAATGAAATTTTAATAAAATGTTGTTGCTTTTGTATTGTGCTACCTTAAGTACTCTTCATAATTAGTCAAAATAATAATAATAAAAAAAATCCCACACAAACTGACTTATTAACAACCCTCTTTGAAAAGACCAACCACTTGAAATAAACTCATCCTATATACCAGGCTAGGAATTATGTAAACCAGACGTGCGTTTTGTCTACAAAACTTCTAATTTAAAGAATAAAAAAGTCAAATAAGTATAAAATTAAGAGCTTTGAAGACTCAAAATTTCTATTCTTCAGGAGGAATACTCTTAGAATTTCAAAAATTTCAACAAATTGTTTTTCATTATGATCATATCAAGGATATTTCATGTTAAATAAAGGAAACTGTAGTATACCGTTGTTCAAAAGTCATAAACCGATCAACATAGAAGTGCCGACAACTCAGCATTGGATAATCCCGGGATGAAACCTCTACCAGCAGTGTTATCAACCCATTAGTTTTAAGTAAACTCATCTTAGAGACCAGGCAAATAATTGTGTTCCAGAGACGCTCGTTTCGTCTACAAAAGATTTTTCAGTGAAAATCGAATCAAAGGAGACAAAACGGCCAAATGAATGAGTTGAAAAGCATTAAATGACAAAAATTCCAAAAGGTTTTGACGAATAAGGTATTGTGGTTGTGTAAAAAATCCTTAATAATTGTAAAATCAAAGTTTGGGTCAATAGCTACCTCATCAGCGACAATCATCTACCAAGAGAATCATTAACAGACGTGAGATAATATTTGATAATCTTACAATCTGAAAAAAAACACAGAAAGGGAAAATGACAATATAACCAATACGTAACATTGAATTAGCTCTACAAACTATTTTCCCACGTCCTCCTGTATTATGTATACAATTTCGTTTACTATTTTATAATGCAATCAAGTACTTACAGTAGGTTTCCGTACTTGAACTTGGTGCCTCTGACAGGCTACTCTCTGAAAGGAAAATAAAAAACAACTGAGGATCAACAAAATATACTATCTTTATTCCTATACATTTCGAGCAATATGATTGGTTAAAAGCAACAGCGTGGAGATCGTGTATATTCCATATTGAATTAATAAGCGGGGCGTATTTCAATACACGATTAGTAGTAAGGGATTATACTGTTTTTTTTTCTTTTTCAAGAGCCCTGATGGTTTTTATTTTAATTATACTAGAACACACCCGCGAAATCGCGGGCATATATACAGCTTGTGAACTGTTGTAGGATGATTTTTCGTAAAAGATATTATGTATGGAGAATTTCATAAAAGGTATCAAAAGCCCTCTCCCTTTTCCCGATATTTGTTTCCTTTCTGTTAAATTCAATTATTTTCGTGTTTCTGGCCTCAGACCACAAATATTTTTCTCCTTTGCTACATCTATTGGTAAAAGTTAAATTAAATTAAAAATTTGCACCGCTTCAAACATGAAATAAATGTAACTGCTTATATATAGACCATTATTAGTCTAATAAAATATGCTTCTAGGACAATCCATCAGTGCTTTTTCTGTTGAGAGCCTTATTAACATGCCAATGGTATGATATGAATCTTGTATAAATGACTAAGACCGACTACGGCTAATTTGAGGGGTGGTCGGAGGGGTCCTGATCCCGAAATCCCGGGCTTGAAAACATGAAATACAGAGATTCAGAATTTAAAGAAATTCATTTCCCGAAATTCTGAAATCGAAAAATATATTCCCGGCCCCAGTAAGGATCAATCCCCAAACCCCGAGCTTAAAAACACCCGATTCCGACGTTCCAAAAAAAAGGTCATGCCTCCTTCTAATCTCTACCCTTCTTTCATTTTTGCAAAATCACTACTTTCACTTTCAACAATTAATTTTTATGCCTCATTTATGTCACATTTATGGGCATTATGTTTTCTAGTCTGTGCATCCGTGCGTTCGTTCGTTCGTTCGTCCGTCCGTCCGTCTGCCCCGCTTCAGGTTACAGTTTTTGGTCGAGGTTGACATAAGTTTTTGATGAAGTTGAACTTAGTAAAAATAGTGCCGATCTGGTATCCGTGTAATATGGACACATTCTTGTTTTCACATGTTTTACTCATTTTAATATATATGCGAAAAAATAATTGTCCTCTCTAAGGAGGTATAATAGTTGTGGTTCTTGCGATCTAAACACCATGATATGGAGAACGCTCTGATTGGCTTATTTATTTTTCATTTTTGTTATCTATCATACGATTGGTTGTGCATGTTTCAAACCGGAAGTCTTATTTATGACTAAAAGTCAGTCTGATGGCGGATTCAATATCCGGACTCCTTTTTGTCGTTTTTCTCCAAAAATAACTAAATATGACAAATATAACAATGGATGACAAATGCGACTATGCATGTTACCTATAGAACACAGAGGCACGATGACACACAAAATGAGGTCTTATCGTTTAATAGTATAGATATCGAATAATAAGAGTTGATATCGAGCGATATCAAATTATCAAGAGTTGTATTACCCATTTCTCAAGAGAAAAAAAACCGCTTAGTTTTGAAAAGCTAATTATTCTGCAAAAGGTTTTTCTTGTCTCCAGAACCTGAAAGTCATACTTTGATTCCGTTGTGAAACTTCAAAACATAGACATAAACTTCAGAATGAAATCAGAGACCTCGTTGTCTGAGTAATATTAGCAGTTCAATTTCTGTATTCAGTCAATAATGAAAATGTGAGTTTCAAATTCAATGTAAAACTTTTACTTGCGAAGTTTTGTCATTCTCTTCATTAACTTTATCTTCCTCCACAAAATAAATAAAGAAAGAAATTGGCTACCATGATATAAAAATAGGTCTAAAATTGGATAAAAAACCAAATCTATAAATCAATGCAAACGGTATCATTTGACAATAATAATCTTTCTCTTGGAAAACATGAAGGTGATTTGTATATTATTGAATAGAAGAAAACATTTTTATAATCAATGTTTATAGTCGTCATTTACCCAATGAATAGCCAATGGAAATGGAAAACCAGTTTTGTTCATCCCTTATTTCTATGAACCACCGTTAAGTGTGTTGCGACCTTTATTTTATCATGCCAGAATTAGTCACCAAGACACAAACTAAAGAAAAATGTGGTTATACATGCGAAATGTGCATCTGATACTTAGATCAAAGTAAGGCAACATCGCATGTTTTTAATAAATATAAGACAGCAACGAAAAGATATACAACATTTTTGGCTCTACATGAAAAACGTACCTTTTGTAGTTGATAAAACATGATCGGTTGATGTCGTAAGCGTAGAAGCAGGATTTGTAAGGATATCCGTTGGCGATGACGTAATACTATGCTGGGTGTTGTTTAATGTGTCAGTTTTCTCGTCTGAAATATAACATACTAAATAGCACACACTTTTTCGTTTATTTTGGTTATATGTGATGTTTCATGACACTCCTTCTTTTCAATCTAGTATACATTTTAGTGCCCTTCCTAAAGTAAATACGTGTTCAACATTTAGAAAAATAAAACAAGTTAAACTAATGAAGACCAAGACGATTTTATACATAAAGAACATCCCAGGTACCAAAACAGATATAGACTTTCAACTGTGTTATTTTTCTTGTTCTTATTTTGTGCTTTTACATCACTGTCCCTCGATTAGGGAGAGATTAGGCACCCGCATAAATGTTAAACGTCGCCACATTCTTTAAATTAAGTTAATGTCATTTGTACCAATGTATCATATTTGTTTTGTTTATTGTATGTAAGTATGTAATTTAGGCCCTATGTTTTCTCAATTGAAATGTTTTACATTTGTGAAATATTGAAAGGAATTGCAGTAAATGTATCTATTACAAAAAGTATGATCTCAATAGACATTACAAATTGATAAAGTGTAATTACTGATTGAACACTCTTCAAAATAGATAAAATGTATCTTGTATAATTTCACTGGTCCAATTTAAATACGAAACGGGTTGAGGTCTAAACAAAAGTAGTGCAACCTAGTATTAGGTAATGTGGCCCTCGACCCCCTAATCTGTTACTTCGTTTATGTTCGTGTTTCATCTTAATTTGTTATTTTAGCAAAATTTGTGTTTATGGAATATGTGTGATAATCTTTGTTCTTTTCTTAGCTCCTCGAATTTATATATTGATCTTCTGCATATCGTTGAAAGCCGTTTATTGACGTCCTTTAACTTAAAGGTTATCGTATTGTCGACGTTCCGTCACATTGACGTATATACCAAATTTCCTTTTAATTATATTTTCGAAACTGTATTGTGCAAAATACTTTTTTATTCGCCAATATGTCCTTATAATGTCCTTTTTTTTCTTCTAGAGAAGTAACTTCTTCATACGTCACTTTTTATCGTTAAAAGACGAATGATAAAGAGGAAACAATACTATCTAAAGATGAGTCTTGAATAAGAATTGTACAGAAAAATATCATGGGTTTATATATCAAAATAATGTACTCGTTTATTAGTGTGAATATTCGGATATTTCATTTCAATCAACCTTTAAAAATATAGTTTGTCATTCAGTAAACTGTAACCGAATAGTTACATTAGATATTCAAAAGCTTAAAATGTCCAATTTGCAACATAAACGAAATAATAAGACAAGATACTAATATTACATATAGATTTGTTTAAACTTAACATTATCCATGCCTAGTTTTAACCAGTTTAAACATGGTATACGCACACGTACGTTTACATATTTGAATTCATTACTTTGCTTTTAAAATTTTGAGTTTGAACGTTCTGAATGAAGATGGATCTAGAAGGGGAATTTAAGACGCATGATCTTTTTTGTATTTTTTTCTTCAATTTATAAACAATCTATAAATATTTAAATAACTTATCGTACATTATTTGTCTATTTACGTACACGGATATTGTTATTCATGAATTTTATACAATCTCATTTAAAATTCACCAGTAACCATTGAAAAACCCTACAATAAATCTACTGACATATTTATAAGAATAGTTATTTGTTCAATAAAAATGAACTGAACCTGAATTAAAATTACTTAATATTAGCAAAACGTTGTAATGAAGGTAAAAATCTTGTCATTACACGTTTGGGATTTGGATACGAGCTAACTATCTAAATCAAACAAACTTTCATTGGTATTTCTAAGCAATAGGAAATAAGCTGCACAGCCAATGCCAATCAGGAGTAATGTTATTATTGCAGCAAGAATAATCATTCTGCAGGGCGAACAAGGAGAATTTGCAGATGGTTTATTTGTTTCTTTGTCTTGCGTCAAGCAGTAGTCATCTGCTGGTCTTAGTACCTACAATAAAAGGTTTAAAATGACAAACAACATTCAAGAATGAACAGAGACAATATATAGATTGAAAAAGAAAAGGAATTTCAAATGAAAGCCAAAAAAGTTATATTGTCATCAAATTTCAAAAAGGCCATAATTTGGTTTTTATATGGATCTATCTTAAATGCCGTAATACTAAGTTAAACAAATATCTTCATAAAAAAACAATATAGGATTCAGAACCAGCAAAATATGATGGGTTTGTGCCAGTTTATGGATATTTAAAAGTTATCAAAGGTACCAGGTTTGTAGTTTAGTACGCCAGACGCGCGTTTTGTCTAGCTCAGATAAAAAATAGTTATAAAGCCAAACAAGTACAAAGTTGGTGAGCATTGAGGACCCAAAATTCCAAAAAATTGTGCCAAATATGACTAAGGTAATCTATTCCTGGAATAAGAAAATCCTTACTTTTTCGAAAATTTCTAAGTTTTGTAACAGGAAATTTATAAAAAAAAACCATATAATTGATATTCATGTCAACACCGAAGTGCT
The DNA here is from genome assembly GCA_019925275.1 of Mytilus edulis. Taxonomy (NCBI): domain Eukaryota; kingdom Metazoa; phylum Mollusca; class Bivalvia; order Mytilida; family Mytilidae; genus Mytilus; species Mytilus edulis. Next base: position 67,986,135 of record CM034350.1, read on the forward strand.
GACTAATGGGCTGGTGATATCCTTGGGGAAGAAACGTTCACACAGCAGTGGCATCGACCCAGTGGTGTAAATAGCTATCAAAGGTACCAGGAGTATAATTTAGTACGCCAGACGTGCGTGTCGTCTAAATTAAAGCTTAATTAAACATTTGGACACAGTTTAGGTTCCAAAATACACTGTAATTAATGGTTGCCAATGATGATATTGAAACCACAGAAAAAAACCCGGATAACGAGTGGCAGCGGCAGTAAATTATGCTAAAAACTGCTAATAATTATTGAAAATTGAAGACTATTACAAACAAAAATAATGCATACTTGAGGAGTTATTAGCTCATCTTTTTCATGTCATCCGTCAAGGATAGGCATTAGACAATTAGAACTCGACTATATGATTCGTACATACAAAAAAAAGGTTAATAGAAAGAATTTCATCTACAGATAACTTATGGTAATGCATCATAGCGAGAAATAACTCAAGCGGCGAAAAAAAGAAGATATTCTAAACTAAAGATAGTCAGCTGTCTTGCGGAAATATCATTTTCGCTATAAAGCAAATTAAAAACCCCAATTTTATCTGATCCAGTCATTTTTAAAAGGGAATCCAACAACCGTTAAATAAAGGGGGTTTCAAACCAAGTAAAAAGGGGGAAAGGGGGGGGGAAGGTTCCACAATAGATAAAGGTGGGGGGATTCCAACATTATGTCCCCATTCAAATACAATGATAACAGATTTTATCCTTTTAAGGGACGTTTTTATGAGAGGACAGTGGCGGATCCAGCTATTTTGTATGAAAGTCCAACCATGGATAAAGGGGTTCCAAACTTATGTCCCTATTCAAAAGCGTTGATCGTTACAAGGGCGGGGGGGCATCACTCAGACCTCCCCAAGGATCATTTACTTATAGAGAACAACAGGGAAAGAAAAAAAAAACATTTTAGTCATTTAAAATATCAGAACAAACAATATTTAACTTATTCGATTATTATCCTTAGAACAACAACACATGAATAATCATAAATACATAATTTGCTCAATAAGATAATTGCATGACTTCTAGCAACGTGTAAAACATGTGTGGTTCTAATCTTCCTAGGTCTTACCATGTCAAAGGTTCAGTATTGACATTTATCCAATGACACGTTAGTAATTGTTGATATCGTAAGCTTCCTATTTAAGTGAAAACCATTCTTAAACTTGTTTAGTTTACACAACGGAAACATAAAAACGAAATAGAAGTATAAGTAGAATATCATACGGCCTTCAACGCTAATTATATATAAGTATATCTAAGACTAAATAATAAGCTATCAAAGGTCCCGATATGGCAAGCCGTTGTGAAATTGATTCCCTATTTTGAATATTTCAGTTTAATTTTTAAGATTCGAGTAACATTTATATACATGTTAATGATTGTAAAACACTTACATATTCTTGTTGGTCGAAACATATGACGTCTGACTGTCCAGACGTTCTAAGTTTTGTTGAATCTGCTATTTCATAATATATTCGAACATCATCAAGTTCAGTAATCTCTTCTTTGTTTGTGATGTATTTGCTGTGTGGCAAATCGGGGGGTTTGTCTGATACTTTATCAACTTGCGATTCTTCTCTGATAGATCCCTGTATACTGAGATAATCATTTTCATTGCGATTACAAGGGTATAAATATCCATCGGAATGCCTCTGTTTTCCACAAATATCAGGAGGCGGAGAAAACCCGTCACTGTATGATCTGTTAAGGTATGGGCTAAAATTTCTTTCATCGAAACTCATCTTTTCGTCTTGGAGCTCCATATAAATTCTATTACTGATTAACGGTTATGCAATATTTGAAATATGTTTTAACATATCTATATAAGTTTTAAGTCTTTTGTTTGATTAAAGAAACAAGATACTACCGGTTTGAAATGAAAAAGAAAAAAAAGAGTCAAGACTCTGTTCAAGGATCTGCATAAGTATAGTTCATGGTATATGCATTATTTGAATGCATATAGATAGAAACACGATCAGATTAGATATTATTTTCTGTAATATCATTTGAAATTCGAATAATGATTAACATTTAAATGTACAACATTTATATTTTGTATATTGTGTTTTATTGAAAAGAAAATATTAAACTAACAATCGTTCAAAAACTTATTAAATAACAAATGCAGAATAATGTAATACAAATGATTTTTATTTCTGTCTTATTAAAATAGCGTATGGATAAAATGATGTCCAACTATGATGACAAAACGTTGCTGTTGTCCCGTATACCATCAACATACAAATCTGAGCTGGGCCATTGCATTAACATATAGCATCATCGGTTTAAATGTATGTCAAGGCTGTTATCTATCAAATCATTTACCTCTGTAGTGTAAATCTAAATAAGAGGAGAAGATGGATCAATTATAACCCTTTGTTTTTTATACTTGTGTGTTGCAATACCTAAACTGACTATGGGGTATGGGGTATGGGCTTTGTTCATTGTTGAAGGTCGTACGGTGACATATAGTTGTAATTTCTGTGTCATTTGGTTTCTTGTTGGGAGTGTCTTATTGACAATTATACCACATCTTCTTTTTTATAATCAATCTTTAAATTCTAAAAGGGGGTTCAGTAAAAAGGTTTATTTAAAAAACCGTTATTATTTTCTTTCTGTAACAAATGTTTTACTACGTCAGAAATTTTTCTGACATTTTAAGAATTTTTACATTCACAAGAGGGTTGATCAACATCTGTTCGTATCATATCAAATGTATAATGAAGACTATTACATAAAGAAAAATACGAAAGATTTATTAATCTCATTTCTATAGTTTGTCTATGTTTATTGATGAACAAAAATATCTCTTCCATGTTTGTCTTGATGAGGAGCTTGATTTATGAAGTGTTGAGGAACAGAAATTACACATATTGACCGTTTCATCAACACACACCGTTTGTCTTGTTTGTCAAAATCACCTATCGATCAGTCAATTTTAATGTTGTGTTCTTGTAATATAATTGGACATCTAGCGTTAACCAATTTGTGATATTCAAAATATTTTTCAGGCTACACTATTAATAGTTTCAATGATGAGCTAATTTGTCTGTCCTGTTTGGAAATACTTGACACAATTTGTTTTAAATATTTTTTAAAACTATGATAAATTTGTCAAGTGTTTGATTTCGTTTAAATTGGTCAAATTTCTTTTTAATCGTTTGGTTATTTGGTGTTTCATAGTCCGGAAGAAGAAATACATGTTAAGACATTTGTAATAGTTGTTTTTTCATGTTAAATATTGGAATTTGTCAAAAAATGTTTGGTAAATTCATCTGGGTTGGGTTAATAAATTCTCACAACGTACGGTTTGTAACACCAACTCAATTTACAGAAACTGTTGATTCGGTGTTAAAATTGAATGCGAGTTGAATTTGTTTATCGGTTCAAGAACTTCGACAATGACTTGTTGACATAATTGTAATGTATAATTATCACGAACATAATCAAGAGTATTAAAATAAGACCTGGCCGGAAATTCCTTGTTTGGATTCACAGAAGCATTTGCTACTGGTAAAGGCGTTGGCTCGACGGTATTCATACGTGAGATAGATACAGTCGGAACTTTGCTGGAAGGTTTGAAACCCTGAGTAATTGTTGATGAAAAAGTAACACCGTTTTCTACATTCATGCTTGGCAAGCATTTAAAGTGAAACTATAACTATAGTTAATTGGATCTGTATGTCATTTGTCGAAACTTTCTGCACTACATTTTTGATTATTTGTAATTGCTTTTTACTCTGTTGATTATTAGGGTCTAGTTCGGTGCCCCGTGTTCTTTTTCGAGTACTTGTATGCCTCCTCTTGGAAGAAATACATAGACAACCGTGTTTACAGACATTGAAATTGAAATTTATGTTCAGATGTTTTAAAACATCACTGTCACCAAAGTTATCCCATGAAGTAAAATAGATTCTTCGTGATTTATAAATAAACAAAAGAGCGCATACATGTACATGTGTAAGTTAACAAATCTGACCATAACAATAGAAATGTTTGACTGTATGCCTAGCTGACAGTTATCATACTCAAGCATCGAGTAAACCGAAGGAATTAGATTGTAACGTCATTGACCGAATGCATAGCCATATTAACTACCAAATAGAGAAAGCTAAGTTTATCATAAACCCCAATTATAAAAAAGTTAAAAAAGGGCTTGGATCTACAGTATCAAAACTTTAACAATGAATAATTTCTGATTATGTATTTGAAGTTACGCATGTATTAAAATCCTAATTCAAAGTCAAATTTCAACTAATAAATAAACCATGATTATCAGACTGAAACATATTTTAACGGATAAATATGTCATTAGTTTTTTTGACAAAAAAACATGATCTTGTATGACTCCAATATATAAGTATCGACCAACTGTGATGGTACAAAGTATTCTATAAACAATATCTCCTTTAAATTCGATTGCAGTATCCCTTTTGTAATAGGGTTTAATCTAGCACCAAAACAAATTAACACTGCCATTAAAGCGGGAGGTTTGGCATGCCACAAAACCAGGTTCAACCCACCATTTTGTCATAAAATGCCCTGTACCAAGTCAGGAAAATGGCCATTGTTACATTATAGTTCGTTTCTGTGTGTGTAAAATTTCGTTGTTGTGTCTCTGCAGTGTCGTAGTTCTCTTATATTTGATACGTTTCCCTCAGTTTTAGTTTGTAACCCGGATTTGTTTTTTCTCTATCGATTAATGAATTTTGAACAGCGGTATACTACTGTTGCCTTTATTTGCCATTTGAAAAGGGACTTTCCGTTTTAAACTTTCCTTGGGGTTCACTATTTTTGTTTATTTCATTCATTTGATTTTGAAATGCCAAAATATAAGTACATAACATTATCCGGACGTGGGACCATAAAAGTTCATAAATTGAATCCACATGATTTTTTTTTATCAATTTAACAAAATAAAAAATGTAAGTGCCGATGAAAACAACATTCCGAGATCTTACAGGGGTGTTAAATTGCTATTCTTTAAGAATAAGTTTATTCAAAAGATCGATGAGTTATCATAGATCGTATCATAAAAAGTATGGTTCTGTCCTTTAAATGCTAACTTCCTGGTTCAAACTTTTAATATAAGAACAATATTTACAAAAGGAGGTTGTCATGGTAGGATATATCATATCATGAGTTAAACGTCAATATCGTTAAAAATATCAACTTACTTAACAAATGGAAATGTCAAAGCGATATTTGACTTATTGTAGAAAATACGTTCTAAATTGGCCCAGGAAAGTATTGAGTATTAAGTATCACTTAAAACTGCGTAGAAAAAACGGGCTTAAACCGGATTTTCCAACACAAAAACACAAACCTTTAGAAATTTAATTAAAATTAAATGTTATTAGATACATACCAGTAAGACGATACTGTAAAGAAGAGCGAAACGATTTTCATTTTGTTGTTCAGCTAAATTCAAACTTGTTTTGACCTAATATAATCGTTTGAAATGTTGGCACTCATGACCTTCAATTACATTCTGCCCCTATAATGCTTTGTCCAATAAGTTAACTGTGTTTATTGTTTTGTAAATATGGTTCTATTGTTGTGCTGTTGAACAACTGTCACAAGTGTTGAAAGGCTTTTAACCCGCCACATTCGTTATGTGCCTGTCACAACTGATGAAAGGCTTTAAACCCGCCACATTCGTTATGTGCCTGTCACAAGTCAGGAAACTATTTCCATGGTTCTAGCATGTTGTAATATATCATATTTGTTTTTTGTATATTGTCCTATACACAACGCAGGCCATTAGCTCTGTTATTTAAATTATTTTTTTATTGTCTTTTCGAGGCCTTTATTGTCTTGAATGCTGTATTTTGCTATTGTTTTTTAAAGCCGTACGGTGACATATGATTTTTAACTTCTACGTTATTTGTTCTTTGATCGAGAGTTGTCTCATTAACAATCTTACCTCATCCCATTGTTTTATATACTTAAAGTTAAACTTAAATGATTTTTTTGATATCATAATCATTCCTTAAATATGAATCACGTTTCTACATTTGCAAAAGTTAAAGTATCACAATTACATTATAGAGTTCCTCGATTGATTCATTTTCATTTTATTTCATAACAAGTTTACAGTTCAAAATCCTCTTTTAGCGCTTCTTAACAAATGTGAATGACTAACAACAGCCTCAACTCGAATCGAAAGAACTTAGATAATTTAATTTGTATATAATTTGAAACAAACGAAAATAATAGTTTGTCTAGCAAAGGACAAGGTACGGTAAGGCCTGTTTTTGGCCCCCTATTTTCTCATTTTTTAAATTTTGTTTTTGAAAGCAACCTTTTATGTTAAAATATTCATAAATGCTTGAAGTTTGTTAGGATGAACTTCAAAACTACTTATTTTAGCAACTGGGTGAAGTGAGGGGGGTAAACGTTCTGTTATTATTCAAATATTGTAATTATTATTCCCTTTTCAGGTGTTTTGTACACATTTTTTTAGTTATTAAGTGCCTGCGCAAAGGTGACCCAAGATATTTTCATTCCGATGTCATTAGCACTGTTTTTGCTCTTTAAATCGACGTAACTTCAAACCTACGGGCATATTTTAACGTGATAAATAGCTTTCCAAAACAGAATTTGAAAAATGAGAAAATAGGAGGGCCAAAAACGGGCCTTATCGTACCTTGTCCTTTTCGAATCATTTATTTTTTAAAACAAATTTCTTCCTTATGATGAAAACTATTTATGTTATTTTTTTTATTCATTTGAATACGAATATAGTTAGTTATCAAAGATATAACTGTCACAATGGTCTTAATGATGTTTTCCCAATATTTCATTTTATTCATACTTTCCCTTATTCTTAGAATATTTTATAATTAAAAAAAAACCTCATTAAAAATGTCCAAATTATTAGGTCTTTCAAATACTGCATCAAACTAAACTAAAGTTTTCGAATTGAGGGAAAGACGTCATACATTCTTTTATAGCAAACATTACAAAATATGAAATTTTAGACACATATTGTGATGGGACATATCGATCTAATAAAATACCAGATAAACAACTTCGTTTATGTTGTTGTCATATTTAAGAAACAGCCGTATGCCATCAAATTGGCATTTGAACATTCTCTTATATTTCATGGGCAACTTTTATTTGAAAAATGAACAACATCTTAGCATTTTCAACGATACATGCAGGCCTGTATTTTAGTTTTGGAAAATTATTTCAGGAAAGTAGCGGAAATTTTATCATATTTAGTTTCAGGCCTTGACACAACTGAACAGACGTTAAAAGTAGAAAGTAACAAGTAATATTGGTTTCGTTAATGCTACAAGGATACTAGGTAGGAGTTTACATACGGACCCGGGATTACAAAGTTGACCATATTTCAATACATAGTGGTAATTACAATATCAAACAGGTATTTTCAAGTTAGTTTCATAAACCAATCCCTTTTTACACTGAATTCGCTATTTTATTTTATTTTAAACATGAACAAGGATGATACATAAATAAAGGTAACAGTAGTATACCGATGTTCAAAACTCGATAGAAAAAAAACCCGGGACACAAACCAAAACCGATGGAAACGCATTGAATATAAGAGGATAATGAATAATGAATACATACATTGGATGAATATCCATTGGATTTGAATTAAAAGAAATTAGCACAAACAGAAAAATGAGAAAAGTTTTGTTGCAAACGTGTCTTATTATTTGCAATCGTTTGTTATTTGATAGGCATAGTTTTAGCAAATTGAGCTATAAACGAAACATGTAAGTTTAAAGCAGTTTTAAAGTATAATCGAAGTTTATGCTTTATATCATTTATGTTATTCATCAATACAAAAAATACTTTTAAATCAAATTTATTTATCTTTGTTTAGACAAACATGATAAACAGCGTTAATATAAACAAAATACAAGTATCTAAAATTGTTTACATTGCTAATGTATAAGTAGCAATACCGACTGAGAGAATTGTTCATTCTGTTTTGAATATCAATATTAACAAAATTTTGTATTATATTTTCAAGCATATACCGTTTTTTAGAACACCTTTTAGCAAAAGGTATACAATGGATCTCGTATGAAACTTTAAACAATTATAGTGTTTCATTATGTACAAGTTTTTACATTATGGCACCAGTCACATTGATCATTTTTAAAATTAAAGCAAAGAGGACTTGGGCATGCGTGAACATAGGTTACTTTCTCTTCACAAGTTACAAATCTATTACAGTTTGTTGGGTGATTATATCTGTTAGTTCCGTTGATGTTTTGGTTACAAAAGTCACCTGAAATTATAGTTTTACATTACATAATATAATGAGAAGTTAAAAATAAATTGTAATGTATATTCTGTATGATATTAATACAAAGCATTTCTAGTAAGAGATTTTATAATAACACGGTTTATATACAGAGACAACTAGACAAATCAAGTTAAAAAAAATAAAAAAAGACAAATAAACAGACAAAAAGATCACGACTTTAAATAGACACTACAGATTTTGTTTGAATTTCCAAAATAGTTTACAAACTGAATGAATGCACTCATAATGTTCGTTTTTAAGACAACCTTCAATTGTTAAGAACGCTTAAAAAAACAGGGACGAAAGATACCGACAACGCCATGGCTAAAAATGAAAAGGACAAACAGACAAACAATAGTACACATAACACAACATAGAAAGCTAAAGAATAAGCAACACGAACCCCACCAAAAACTAGGGTTGATCTAAGATACTCCGGAAGGGTAAGCAGATCCTGCTCCACATGTGGCACCCGTCGTGTTGTTTATGAGATAACAAATCCGGTAAATAGTCTTATTCGGTAGGTCACATTTATGAAAGGGAAGGACTGTAGTTACGACGTAAGGAAAATATCCTATATCATTTGTGAAACGGTTATTTCGCAACGGTCACCTAACTCATGATGGCGTCCGTAAAATTAACAAAGAGATGATTTCAACTTCACCATTTGGAACTCTTGATTTAATAGCTTCCTTGTGAGCAACAACCCTCTATCAAGAAAATCATGATAAGAAATGAAAGCACGGAAATATCGCCTCAATTGGAAGATATATATACCGTATGTAGATGCTGCTGGAATGTTGCTACTTAGAAATAGAAAGTTCACAATTGGAAAGCTGAAATCATCTCTTTTGTCGTAAAGTTTTGTTTTCAATCGACCCTCATTGTCAATTTCTAGATGTAAGTCAAGATATGAGGCCGACTTAACTGTATCTGTTGTATCCTTTATCTCTAGTTCAATGGGATAGATGCATTATTATCGTTTGTTGTAACGTTAATTCAAGCAGCAATCTTGTTCGTTAATGTCTGTAGTCTGTATGATATTAATACCAAGTATTTCTAGTGAGAATAGTGAGAGTAGTCTGGAGGATACAGTCTTTAAAAAACGAGATAAAAACTTACCAACGGAAAGGTTTGTAACCAATCAAAATAAAGGATTTCAAATAATGTAAATCGTATAAGAATAATGTTGCAAGTGAAAGGTTTAGCTACCTACAATTTATAACAGCAAGTTTAATCCACCATTTTCTCCATAAGGAAATACAAGTACCAAGTCAGAAATATGATAGTTGCTTAATGTGTGTGAGCGTATGATAAGGTCTTTGTTTTTACGAATCAAATTGTCTTATTTTTTAAACTTACATTTATAAAGAGTCAATCACAAAAATACTGAACTCTGACGAAAATTCGGAAAATCCGTGATCAAATAGCAAAATCAAAGTTAACGCTCAAACACATCAAACGAACGAAAAACTTCTTGGTACAAGTATTTTCTTAAACTAGCTATTTAATTTGATGTAATTGATAAATTATCCCCTGTACATTTCTACTTACTAGACACCAGGGAAACCATTTCATGGTTAGAATACTTTGGTGCATCGTCCGGATGAAGGCCATTTGTTGCTTTACATCTAATGGTTGCGTTGAACATAGCCACAGAAAATCCAATCCAAAACTTTAGGACTCTTATAATTTCACAGTTTTCAGTTGTTTCCGTTTTGGTTATATAACTTGGACTGATCATTTGATAATCATCATTTCCTTCCAACTGTATTTCAACCTTGATTTCTCCAGTTAGATTGTCAATGACACCGGTGCAAGTATGGAGGTTTGAAGTTCTTGGAGAAGTTAGACCAACTATCTGATCAGCATGCACTGTCATATTCACTGTTTTCTGTTGTAAGAGAAATATGGATCAAATGCACTGTTCTCAGATCTATGATATTCGATGATTATTTATGTACACCAGATTCCAACAGTTTTGGTGGGGTTCGTGTTGCTTAGTCTTACTATGTTTTGTTTATTTTGTGTATTATTTGTTATCTGTTGGCCTTTTCTTTGTTCGCCATGGCGTTGTCAGTTTATTTTCGGTTTATGATTTTGAATGTCTCTCTAGTGTCTTTTGCCTATCTTTTCAATACTAGTATGTTTAATAAATTCGTTAGTGATTGCTTATTTTGTCAAGGGTCTTTATGCATTTTGCTATTAAAACTCGGCTTAGTAAAAGTGCTATGACTAAATGCTTTAATCAGATGTGCGGTGTAGACCATTGACTCAGGATATCAGTTTTTTTATTTTTTGTTTAAATAAAAACATGTTGTTTCATATAAGAAACAAATCGATACTTTTATCTAAATATTACCTTCTGATTTGTTGTCGATGTAGAACAGGAAATATCTTAAAAGGAAAAAAAGTAATCATATAAAAGTATGTTTAATAATGTTTCTTATGATAAATCAAAACCGGAAATGAAAATCTATCATTGCTAAATACGTACAATGTTTTAAACGTAAAAATATATAGTCGTTCCGTGTGTGAGGTGCACGCTCTCAGGTGCGTAGTTTTTATGCTTAATTTCTTTTCCAGATTTAGTTGTTCATATTTCTCAATGGATTATTCCTTTGAATAACAATTATGGCGCGATCGTCAAGTTGAAAGATTTCTGCTCAAATCGTAAACAGACATTGAGGTCAGAGTGTTTGCTCCGTGTTAAAGTTCTCACTGTGTTATAGAGACGAAGAACAGTATAAATAGCGCCCTGATCTTGTTTTGTATATTTTCTGCACATCTACTGATTGTGAGTCATATATTTTGTTTGTCTATGATACTTTAGAAGTAATCATAATACTGGGGCCTGGTTTTCGAAAGTATAATAAGATATGTTATAAGATATATCTTAGGACATATTTTATGATCATCTTATGACTATCATATGATATGCCATATGATGTAAATCAAAGCTGTCGTAAGATAGTCATAGCTATGATGCTCTTATGACTCGATCATAAGTGAAAATTATTTTCTACTATTTTGAATAAGAATTAAAAAAATATAAATTAAAACAAATATAAAAAGAAAAGGTATGAATATATAATTAATTATTACCATTCTTAATATTTACGATTATTTTGTTTTTTTCATTATAATGAACATGAAATTTCATACAAATAGGAATTGAAATATCATATTGAGTTTCTTATTTGTTTGAATTTAGTTTGTTATATATAATGAATCTTGAACTTTGCCTTTATGTGTTATCATACATGCATTGTTATTTAATTGTGAATAATTTTATGATTCGGTACATCGAGTACCCGCTTAACGAAATGCTCGTGTAAATACGTTAAAATAGTACTATAACAGGAAAAAAATATGTATTATATTTATTATTCAAAACTATGAGTTAGAAAACATTCCAAATTGTATGTTGCAGGAGATTCAGATTTAAGTAGTTGAGAAAAAGAAAATCTTTACTATTTAGATAACTGAGAAACACAACAAATATTTTTTTTGCAATTTACGTGAAATTATACATGAAAAGTAATTATAATTTTAGTTCACAATCATAAGACCATCATAAGTCATGTCGTGAGAGGTCTTAAGTTTATGATAATAGTTATGACAAATCGTAACTTTCGAAAACATATCTTACGACTATGACATGTCTAAGACCATCATAAGACATGTCTTAGTCATAAGATACGTTCGAAAACCAGGCCCCTGGTGTCTAATTGTTTGTTTCTTTTTCATCCTTATGGGTCGATATTTTCTACATGCAAACTTAAAATTCTTTGTTTCTCATTAAAAATTAAACTTGGTTAGTGATGAACAATATCAGTAAAATAATTCTGCTTAATTATATATATATATATATATAGATATGTATTTACATAATGCGTTGTTTCCCTGTATATTACAACTTTAAAAGTTTTGTTTTGTACATAAAACTAAGTCTTTCTGACTTGTTTTTGAACATGTTACGAGATTACAATAGTTGCAGGTATCAACAGAATATATTCCAAAACAGAGATTGTGATGACAGGCATGCCCATATGGTTCTTTATGTTGGCATTCTACATAATAATGACAGTTTGTTGGATGTACACGGATACTTTTGTAGACAGTGTTGTCTTTACATGCATCACCTGAAAGACATTTACCGTTATAAACATGCATGAATAAATATTATTCAAATTGTTGATCGAAAAGTTAATATTTAACAAGCTAATGAAACAAGTTTATGTAAGACTTAATTAATTTGATCTGTTCAAAGGAAGATAATTCAAATGATTTTAGATTCATGTCTTTATTCAGATTAATAGTATCAAGTAATCATTATTTTCGCAATTAAAATATTCTTTCAATACAGTTTTTTTACATATTTAAGTAGCTATTATTTATTAGCATTGGCAATTATGAGGATTTTGCTAGAATGAATAACGTTACAACGTACTCTGGAGTGAAAAATCAGAAACAAAAACACAAATCTATCCTTGAACCTACACAGTAACATATATAATATTACAGATACGCATTATGAAATTGATTATCCAAAAAGTGGACAACAAAGGAAGAAGGTTATGCTATACATACAAATTTGACCACTGTATTTAAGATCTCTATTTTAGCGGTATAACACAATTATTGTAATTGCTACTAAAGTCGAAGTGGTCTAAGAAGTCGAATTGCTGTATCATTATCTCGTAAACATCGAGTTTGTTAGATAGAATCCCGCATGGGGAAAATGCATTCGAATCATAATTAACTAGAATTTTGTTACCAAAAAAATAGCAAAATAATGTTGAAACACCAATTAATCAATACTAACGTCGACATTGGTATTTGATATTATAGGAGACTCTGCAAATTTAAATGTTGAGTTTGGCTTTAGTAAACAAACTCAAACTTAAAACCATGAAACCATCCTGTTGGATGTATAAACAATCTTACGGAGATAAAATATTGATTAACATACAAAAGTAACGGATTGTGATGAGTTATAAATCCACATTTACGCATAGTAGTCTCAGGATAAACGTATTTACGTTGTTAATAGATTTTAATTAGTATTACGAAGGTTTTTTTTTTTTTTATAACAGAACTAAAGTGAGGGGAAATATGAAGATTTGTAAAACACAAACGAGTATCCGAGATCTAAAATTGTAGTTGAGTAATTTTCCTTCCGAGCTAGTACCCGAGTACTCGTTGGTATCCCTAATTCATAGTAATTCAAAGTAATTATCGCACCAGATCGTATAAATAGTCAATAATTTGATCAGATTAAAATAACATTCAATAAAACTGCCAAGGTTTGCAAATTTTCGCATAGAAAAGAGTTTAATGCTAATCTCAACATTGCTATTTTCTCTGTAGCTATGTACTAGTTTATGAGAATAAAATCATTCATTCATTCGTATTTGAAAATATAAGAGACTCTGCAAATGCAAATGTTGATTTTGTCATTAGCAATAAACTCAAACTTAAACCATGAAATCATCCTTTTGAACGTATAAACATACGGCAATAAAATAAAGATTAACATGCAAAGATACCGTGTTGCTTATTCTTTAGTTTTCTATTTTGTGTGTTCTATTGTTGTCTGTTTGTCTTTTTCATTTTTGGCCATGGTTTTTTTTTCGATTTATGATTTTGACTGTCCCTTTGGTATCTTTCGTCCCTCTTTTAATGTAGTTGGCCTGAAGTATTTTTTTAATGTTTAATTTGCGTACAAAATCCATATTTACTTGGTATAAGTGCCACGGTTTCATTATTTGAAAAAAAAGGCAGAGGTGTCTGGGAAGTATTTATTCATTACTGTGTATCTAATGGTAGCCTTTTCCATATCAGATGTAAATACTATTCCGAATTCAATTTTTCTATGAATTTCGCATGAAGTAATGTTGTCCTCTGAGCTTTCAATTGTTACATCTAATTTTCTGAATTCTAAGTCTCCTGACTTCATAATTTCAATACTTAAATCTCCTGCTGGATAGCCAATGTCGGCTTCGCAACTATGCAATAACCAATCTCTGTAAATTGCTAGATCAGCTATTTGGTCGGGATTGAGTTGTAAAATCGAATTTCCAGTAGGCAAACCTTAACGAAATTAGAAGATACATTTTATTTACCATTGTCTACAAATTAAAAAAAAAAACAATTTAGGAAATGAATAACAACAAATAGAATTTAACTTCCTCTTGATATTTTTACGTTTATATTGCCACTTTTCTGACGAACAAACAATTAACTGAGATAAGAAAGACGAAGATACATTTTTGACTATGCAAAGGCAATAAAAGAAATATTGTTAAATGGGGAATTATTTGATGTTCTTTTTTTTTTTGATTTTTGTGTAGTCTTTGTAGAGTTGTTTGTCATTTTCTCAATTGAGTTGTCAGTGTCCCCTTTAAATATAAGTCTTTTATAGTTGCCTTGGAGTTTTAAGTCACTTCGTTGAACATTATTTGACAAGCATAACAAAATCAGTGTAAGCAGAACATACTATGCGGTATGGGCTTTGACCATTGTTGTAGGCCGTACGGTGACCTATAGTTGTTAATTTCTGTTTTATTTTGGTCGTTTGTGAAGAGTTGTCTTATTTGCAATCATACCACATCTTCTTTTTACATTGTTTATTTATGTATTCATCTATATAAATTGCATGAAATGAATACTTTCTGTTAATTAAATTGCAACATACATTTACTATATCAACAGACAAGTTAAACAACACATTGCCAAAAAAAAACCAAACATTAAATTAAATCGACTTCAACAGTTTCTATGCGATTGCTATATATCGGGATTATTGTTTCCTTATTAGCGACAGCACCAAAAAGGGAAACTTTAACAGATATGACATATTAGTAACAACATACAAAAATCTTATATAAAAGTAATCCAATTGGGAGTCAGAAAGGATAGGATGAAAGCATGCACATAATTTACATGCAGCCACATAATTTACATGCAGCCACATAATTTACATGCAGCCACATAATTTACATGCAGTAACATAATTTACATGCAGTCACATAATTTTTATGCAGCCACGTGTATGTCGAATCTTCACGATCTTCTTATGTTGTGTAAACTATTGTGTATGCCGTCTTATACAGTCATGTACTTACAGTGCGGTTGTATAGTGGTACTTGGCGCTTGAGATGAACTGCTCTCTGAAAAGAAATTTTTATGGTCTCTGCATCACTAAATATAATATTCCGCGGTGAATTAAAGTTGACTATCACTCCATTAAACCTAAAGCCATTGAAATGATCAAATATTTATTACATACTTACTTGTATTCAACTATAACAAGATTGTATAAAGGAGTGACAGATTCGTATAAGTACTCCAAAACAACATATATATATATAAGTGATATATAGAAGTTTTATCCAGTGTAGGTTTCTTCATTGCATGTTTGTATAGGTTCAAGTTCAGCTGTAATTTCCCAAACACTAAAAGAGTATTTGTTCTTGGTTTTTGATCAGACCAATACCTGTAAATCCAACGCAGAGCTTTTCCGCCTCCGGGTGTGGGATTTTCTCGCTTGGTTGAAGACTCATTGGTTGCCGTCGGCTGTTTTCTGCACTATGGTCGGGCTGTTGGTTCCTTGACACATTTCACATATCGAGTCTCATTTTAATTAGAATGATTAAATGTAATCTACTAATTGAATTATTACATAGCAATGATAAAAAAAAGTATACCTATCTAGGGGGGAGGAACTTCTAATGGCTTTTGCATGTTTTATAGACATCTTTAAATAAATTTACTGCCTTCGCGTTTTTATTCTTTATAAATAGTTTACACAATTAAACCAATATAAAGCTGTAAAGACTATCCCAGTGAAAAGAGCACGGCGATACATAGGATAAAATAAAAACCACAGTTTGACGAACAGACAACACATTGCCAATAAAAAACCGACTTGAACTATGATGAAGCTACATTTTTGACTATGCAAAGAGAATAAAAGACAAGTATAAAAATACAATGTAAGCAGGAGGTGTAGCTAGCCACAAAACCAGGTTCAACCCACCATTTTGTCCTGTACCAAGTCAAGAAAATGACCATTGTTATATTATAATAGTTTCTATGTGTGTTGCATTTAATTGTTGTGTTTCTATTGTGTCGTTGTTCTCCTCTAATATTTGATGAGTTTCCCTCAGGTTTAGTTTATAACCCCGATTTGTTTTCTCAATCGATTTATGAATTTCGAACAACGGTATGCTACTGTTGCCTTTATTTATATATAATATCTGTATTGATTGTTTATTCTCTTAATCACTGTTTATAAATATAAACAGCTTTTATATACGAATTACATTTGTAGGTTTCGCAACGAGAGATACCACATAAAGAGATTTAATTTCAAGATGATAAAAAGAGTCTTTGAAGAGATACATGTACCATATAACAGTTGCAACGGAGGGAAAATAGCCCATTATGACCTTTTATTGTCGTCATTGACCTCATAAATAGCTAATGAAAATGTTACATTTTTGTTTAACATTTCAAGACTCAACAACCACCTTAACGCAAATTTCGTAGCATTTATTAGTATAATACTTCGTTTAGTGTGATACATGAAATATCTCGTCATATGAATACTGAATAAAAGGCAATAACCGTGAGTGAAAAAAATATATATGCTGCACTTACAGCTGTTTCACAAACCACGCCTCTTTCGGGGACATATATGATATTCTTAGATATCACTAATAACTCTTTTGAATTTTTCAGAATCCACATCTGATCATGATTAACACCACTTCTTGAATATGCCGTTTCGGAATATTTCTTGAGCCCTTCTTAAACTGCAGTGAGTATGGCAGTAATAACTTAAGAAAGGGGTTAAGTGGAACACTTGGTAGAACCTGCAATATACCCGTCCTTATAATGATTCTTGTAAAGCTTAGGAATCCAATGTAAGGATGGGAGATCCTGGTCTTCCTCCTTTGGATTAACACCAAAGGAGATTAGAACCGATTAGTGGTTTTCCAGGATCTCCTGCTTTGTAAGCGTACTTAGTGTATATGTAGGATTTCCAAGTGTGTTATTAATCGCGAGTTCCGTAATCAGGCAGTCAAAGTAGTGTTATTTGTAAACAAAAACAATATTGTTTGAGGCTTTGTCAGCAGCAACGACAACATATTTGTCATGGAGGCAAGATAACTCCTCTATGACCTGAGGGTCTTTAAAGATGGAAGGAGACATGGTGCTCATTGATACTTTAAGCTTACTTACTCTTATCTGAATCAATGACCTCACTGCTTTTGGAAAGTTATTAGTATGAAAATTGAATTCTGAATAAGACCAAAAGTGAAGGGAAAGATTTAAAAAAATTTTAGTATTAGTTTAAACTCTTAAAAGTTAGGACATATACATTTTGAAAATATACCGCACAGCCATATGTTTTGACCTTTGAATACAATAGTAGTGCATATCACTCCATTCTAGGATATAATATTTTACGACATTTCATAGTAAAAGTGGAACAGTTTAAGCCGTAAAGGGATATTGCATAGAAAATTGTATTGTCTATATTTTACAGAAGTGTAACATATAAGTAGTTAGACATGTGAACTGGGGATAATTGAACTTCGTTTTACATACAAATTTAATTTTAAAGAAGGTCATAAAACAAAGTTTTAATCAAATCATATAAATAAACTCATCATAGATACCAGGACTATATTTAATATATACGCCAGAAGCGCGTTTCGTCTACAAAAGACTCATCAGTGACGCTCGAATCCAAAAAAGTTAAAAAGGCCAAATAAAGTACGAAGTTGAAGAGTATTGAGGACCCAAATACAGCTAAGGTAATCAATAAAGAGATGAAAAGATAAATCGATATTGTATATTAACATTTTTAGTTGTACCTGATGATATATCCTGATCATTTGTTGGTGTTGTGAGTAAATCAGCCGAATTTGTAGTGGTATATGTTGATGCATCCGTACTGAGTATTGTTGTTTCAAAAGTAACATATTGATCAGTCGTTGACATATTCATGGTTTTGTTTGATATTGATGGCAATGACGAAGAAGTGTTTTTCTCTGAAATATAAAACATATGAACTACCCATTCATTTTCGTAACATTTAGTTGTTGTATTAGAACAGCCTTTGAAAAATATCGATTTTAATTCAACTGACGAATCTCCATTAAATATATATCTTGTTTAGGTTTCACGACTAGTGTCCTTCTTGAAGATTTTACGTGTTTGATATTCAATAGGGATAGGCTTGGATACGGAAATTTGGGTTTGAGTAGGCGGGAATCGGGAGCCACTGAGCGGGAACTGAAAAAGAGGGGGTTGGAACTAGGAAAAGTTCAAATAAAAATTATGCATATGGTTGAAAAATTTCGTTCACAGATTTTCGTCTGGACGTAAGTGAGAAAGGTGTAGAAGGAAAACAAGGGGAAGATGGAAAATAAGGAAACCATCCAATTGTGTTACTTTTCGGATATTACTGATCCGTATTTGGGTTGATGATGATTAATAAAGCAAACTTATGCTGGTAAGAAAACAGCGTTGGAGTTGGGCTTTTTTTTTTTTTTAAAGAATTCTACATTGATAAAATTTAGTATCAATCTAAAATGAATCATTTGGCCTTGTGTATTAAAAGGATTTATCATTTTTTGTTTTTAGAAAATTATCTTCTTAAGAGGTATCTTTTAAAAGGCCAAAGAAAAAATAACAAAAATGAATGTTTATCTAGACTATTAAACTTAAAGTGGAGCAACACGAACCCCACAATAAGAAAGAAAACCCCAATATTTCGTTTCAAATTGAACGGAGTTAAAAATAAGGTACATCATTTCAATCTCATTTAAATCCGATGTTCTAGAGAAGTGTAGCGTAACAGAACTTCGGATATTAATGAGATTGCATCGAATCAGTACTATAAAAATAAAACAATGAATGTGTTAATTAGAAACAATCTTATCAATAAAGTTATAATTTCTTTGCTGTTATTTCTCAGAAATGGGAAATACACTCCAAGGCCAAGGGCAATCATGATAATATGTGTAATCATAACAATTGCAACAATTTTGCAACGTGAACAAGGTAAACTCTTCAATGCCTTTTGTGTTTCTTGCTCTTGACTGTTAACTTGGCCTTCTATCTATAAGTAAACATTATGTCTATGTATTTCAAATACAGCGTATACCATGCAAAAAGACGAAGAACAAATTTAAAAACAATGAAAAACACTGAGGTGGTGCGATAAGTTTATATAGAAAAACTGCATTTGTTGATATATATACTACACAAAGAAGTATTTTATAGTTTGAGGATTTGATGTCTAGCTGTATCAAATCAAAAGCTTACATTAATAAAAAGTTTGGTAGAATAAACTTTTTTTTTTGGCAAAAAAAAACCCATATTATATACTTGTTTTATGATAAACATAACTATTCAAATGTATAAACATATTTATTACATTGGTTGAAATGAATTACATTGATTTCCCCAGTTAAATAAAAACCGATAATTTCACATGTGAAATAAACGTGGTTATTTCACTCTCTGACGTAATACAACAATCGGTGTTGTCAAGACGTCGATAAGGGAGGATCAAAACAAATAATGAATGCATAAAAAAAGATAGAGTTCCTTACATGTTTTACATTGTTTCGTAAAAAAAGCCATTTTTCAACGTAATAAAAAGAATAACTAATCAAAGAATTCAAATATCGAAAAATATTCAATTCGTGACCAAACAACACTGATAATTAACTCATGCTCTACGCGCATTCGTGAAATAATGTGTCGTTCGTTCACTGGTTGAATATTTTTCTCTATATTTGAATTCTTCGACTAGTTATTCTATAATTATCTCCTTTGTTTAATTTGAATTTTCATAGAAATTTAAAAAAGCCAACAAGACGTAATGGCGATATGACTTTTTTTTTATCCTTTTATCGGCATTCTATGGGTTACTATATCACTTACATACTTTATTTGAGGAAATGCTTTGACTTTTTGCTGCTTTATATTGGAATCTGCTATGACTGAATATGGGGAATTATCAAGATCACTAAACTCCTTTTCGTTTCCACAGTGATCTCCCTTTTTCTCTCTTTCCACGGAGTGTAGCCCGCTGTTCATCTGGCTCTTTATCAGGTTGCAAATTACTTTTAATGGATCCCTGAACTATCAAGTAATCATGGTTAGATGATGTTCTATTTCCGTTTCCGTTTATCGGTTGTATGTATCCATTTGAATCTGATTGTTTCCCACAAAATTCAGGAGGAAAATGATAATCTTGATTGTATGAACTGTTTCCGAATGCACCAACATTACGTTTTCCAAAACTAATCTTTTCATTTGGGAGCTCCATTTGAAGTCTACATCTAATAACCTATTATGGCATTTATACAGTATGCGTTTTAGTATATTCACATGACTCTCGAGTGTTTTGTATGATAAAAGGAACAAAAACTAGCGGTATTATGTAATACCTATAAACTTCATAATTAAAACGAAGAAGAATGGGTACTATTACTTTATTTAGAGGTCTGACTAAATATTTGTTAAGGTAGAGTTTTCTTTGAATGGCTATAAATCATCATAGTGCAATTCATGCTTATATATACTATTTGATAATTTCAATTCCGGATAAAATCAAGTATCAACTTCAACCTATTGATTTTTTATCGTATATTATGTGAAAAAGAAAAGGAACGTATATAACTTGAAAATTGTTCAATCAAATACCAATGTTTTTCTCATACTATTGACCACCACTTTATTTTGAATCCGTATGGATAGTTGTATTGTCTCATTAGCAATCATATCACATTTCATATTTTAAACAATCAAAAAAACAATTGTTAAGAATATAGGTAAATGTATTTCCAAACTGAACTAGATATGTTACAAACCAGGTTATAATTCAAATTTGGTAGGTCACATTCGGGAAAACAAGAAATAGGAGAAAGTGTTTGAAATACTAGGCAGATGCATATAAAACATTTATTAATAATGTAGGACTCTTCTAACTCCAAATTGAAACTATGAAGATGCAGTCAGATTTCCAATGAGAAAGATATACATCAAATATGTAATGGCACGCATCTGTTCACTGTTTTATATAACAAACATCGCGTAAAACTCGTATGCTGTAAAAGTAATTTCACCGTAGAGTAATGACTTCGAAAATGAGTACAGCAAATACCCTTTAGAACGCATGTACGAATGTGGCGTAGTACAAACCAATCCCGTGACAAGGACCTATTCAAACATTTCACTAGAAAAGTTCTAGTCTTATATGTATGATGAACTATGGAGCAATTTTTGAAATGACTAGGGGTATCGATGGACTAGTGTTTAAATTCTTACAACTCCACACGTAATAGTTATGCTCGACTCATAAAGAACTAGTATTGTACATTGTAAGTTCGTAACGACGGCCATTGGTTTTCTACACGCACTCTATCGTCTCGTTGTGTAAAAGACTGACAAAATAGAAAATATTACTGAAAGTAGCGTTAAACTTCAATAAATCAAAATGATTAATTTCTAATCACATTGTATTTTCATATTTGAAAATCCTAGTTCAAAGTCCTAGATCAACTAATAGAACTAATAGGCTATTATTATCAGACGAATGAAAACTTCATTTGAATCACTGACTATCCGTTTTGAATTTCTTTAGAGTTCGGTATTTTTGTTATTCTAATTTTTTGTATACTTCCTACGCATATGCGCAGATACTATTATGGCATAGTTCTATGCAAAAATATGAGTATCAACGATGTACAGGACCGTTAGAGTTAATAGGTGGATTGCAACATATGTTTAGTTAGATATGAAGTATTAAAAAAAATGATGCTAGTAAATATAGATAGAAAATTTGACACTCAGCTTAAATTTTAAATTGTGAAAAGCTAGCAAAGTATAGAAGCATAATCAATGCATAAATTAAAAACATATATATATATAATGTATCCAAAACAGACAATATTGATTTCTTTAGTCGTTTCCAAATGGTCTAACTGAACTTAAGAAAACCCCCCCCTGTTAACTGACTTCATATCAATCTAGTAATATCAAAAGATTTAATTGTCTATTTTAGTTGGGTGGAAATAATTATTTAAATAGTGTTTTTCCTATATATATATACATACTTCTAAATGAAAAGAGCTAAAGTTCAACTTTTAAAGATTCTCTACTTAGTTTTGGTAATTTAATCACATTCAAATTGTTTGATGGATAGACATTTTGATACACTGCTTTTTTCATTATTTTTGTGTTTTCAGGTATAAGTACTGATAAGCCTTAATTAGATTGTAATATATATGAAAAAAAAAATCTGTAAAAATGTCTGATTGATTTTTAAAAAAGGGAATAAATTTATGGTGAAAAGATTGAAGAAATCGATTAAAAGGAGTCATACGGATTTCATATTGTTCTTTCGTGTGACTTATTTTGAAGTAGAAATTATTCACGTGAAGATTTAACATTTGACTGTGCACTTCCTTGTCCGATAAGTGTGGTAATAATATTTCTAGTACATAAAAGGTCGTTGTCATATCGATTATAGACATTTAATGTAGTAAACGTCAAAATCTTTCATTGTACTAACATTATAAACGATTTGAAATCCTATGGCCATATCATCGACTAATTTTCTATACTTTATGCAGATTGGTCTGGAAAATTCCTGATGGCACATGAATACAAAATTTGAAAACTAAAAATTTAACCAAATCACGATCTTTTATTAATTTAATCTAGTTCCAATTCTAGTATTTCTACATATTATTACCAAGGTAGTGAGTCGTACTTGAAACAAATGGTTTAGTGAGCCATTCGTTACAAGAGAAAGTAAAGGTAGACATACGATACAGTTTTGATCCCGTATTTACATTTTGCTAAAACCTTCAAAATAAACTAGTTTTTAACTGATTAAATCAAATATGCTACAAAAATATACCGTTAAGTGCTATTTTTGAGTAAAATGAGGTAGAAAATTTGTATATTTGCTCAAATTTGGATTTGTGGCCGTATTTTCCCTTTCAAAAGAAAACATTACTGTTTTGTTTTAAAAGATAAATACAAATTGTTTTTCGTTAAAGAATTTGTAATTTCTATATTTTATAAGTATTCTAAAAATTTATACATTTTTTATTCAGAAATAACTCATATTTATCAAATGTTCATGAATGTAGAAAATAACATAATTTTTTGCTGTATATTTATTAAATGTAACAAAATGCGCTATTTACGTTTTCATGAAAACTGGCACACATAATCTTCTCGCGTATTCAAATCAAATGGCATTTTAAAAAAGAAGGGTCAATGAACTCGTTTTTCGGTGAAATAAGTTTGAATGATAAAAATTAGTCGAAAACTGAATCTTTTCCCGATAAGTTATAGTTTGACGTCGCGAAAATAACAATTTACGTCAGCAACGTCATTACCTCCGCTGTAACTGTATCGTATTCCATTAAGTGGAGAAATACTATAGGTTAACGTTCTTTAAAATCTTTATCTGATTTTTTATTTGCTTCAAATTGTTTGTGATCTATGTATTCAGCACATTCAAATACTTTAATGATTTAGAATACTTCTTTGCATTCTTTGAAATGGTTTCTTAATATTGGATAGATACATTGTTGCAAATATGTTTGGTTGTATATCGCGACACTCTGTATATAGTACCATTATTTATATATGTTTTGTAAGTTGGTGACACAATAAAATGTTAATAAATTATTAATATCTAACTGCGAGGTAAATTAAAAGGGACATTGTCTATAAAACCAGACAAAAATCAGACGCTCTACTTAATTAATCCAAGGAGCGAAAAGAAAACATTTATATTTTCAGAAGAACGTGATAGGCGAAACCTGGTTTTATATCTAGCTAAGCCTGAAAATTCTATAACAGTTGTTTCGAAATATTGACAAAACCATGGGCAACCAAATCACGCATACTAGTACCTGGTTAATGTGAAAGTTATTGAATTGTGACCCAATTGCCAAAATGTGACAAATTACATCACAAACTTGCAACAAAACTGACTTAAAATAACTCAACAACAATACTTATAAATCTAACAAAGATGCGATCAGACAATTTTCTAATATGACCAAAATGCGAAAGATGTGACAAGGGTTGCGTCCCATATCGCAGCAAGCTAGTCAAGCTACTGTGTCTTAGATTTCTACCTAATATGTTGAACAATGTGCTACGTACTTTGGCTATTCAGTTGACGTCATTTAGAATAACTCATCCGACGCTTTTTTGGTTTTTCTAGATAGCATGACATTTTTAAGCTATCTAGATCTAGTAAACAGCAAGGCTAGATATACATTCAGTAGTCGAAATTTACGTAGACCTACGTAACATCTGTGATATTGAACGCACCCCCGTACAGGTCATGGTACGGTCTGTCTCAAAGAGGAACAGTCAAATTGCAGAGTTTTTAGCCAAACATAGTCTACCTAAGCATGGCAACTGTGCAAACAATTCAAAATAGATCACCCAATAGCATGATTTATTCTTACGCCTAACACCCTAACATGTTATAATTACAATGATAACACTAATAAAAATATGATATTGTCCCGACAAAGTGTAATTGAAATGCTTCAGTCGCTGTTATACTACAGTGATTTGACACGATGAAACGTTTAAGTCGCACTTTAACGTGCATAATTGCTTAAATATTTTTTTTTTAAATTTTGTTTTCTTAAAAAAAAATATATCTAATTAGTAAAAGTAGCAGTATTTACCTTTGAAATAAACACACACAGCCTAGAAGCGGGGGATTTTTTTTTAGGAAACACTGCAAATAAGGTCTACATATAGGCAACAGTAATACAACGCTGTTGGTAATCATTAATCGATTGAGAGAAAACAAATCCCGATTAAAAATTAATAGAAGCGAAAAACATCAAATATAACAATCAAACATAACAATGCAACACACACAAAAATAAATTTAAGATAACAATTTTGTACAGGACATTTTCAGAAAAAATGATGAGTTGAACCTGGTTTTGTGGCTAGCCAAATCTATCGCTTTTATGACAATGTTAAATATATTAACACTAAAATGACAACATTACATGACCCGACTACAATACATTTAAATGGAAGATCTTTCATGACAGAAATTAAATCGATTTCCGAATATTAAAATGATGGAAAAATTTACGTTCGTCGGGGTTTATTTGGTTCTTAGTTTGGAAACTTCATGACGACTACGTTAACAACGAAAGCATTGAGGTATATATTTTATCAGATATAATTTTCTAAAAACTTCAGACGTGCTTTTTGTCAGTCGTGCAACAATGCCCAGACTTGCATAGATTTTTTAATAAAAAAACATTATTTTTGCCAATGAAAAATATCTACAATAGAATTTTGAAATAAAATAATGATGATAGGTTTTAAAATATGCTTTAGGAAAATAAAAATAAAATTTGGGTAACCAACCTTTTTTTCTTTCTATTGAATTTTTCTGGGTTTTTCTTTAATATTTTTTTTTTGGATGTAACGCGACTTCTGATTGGCTGCTGTTATTTTGTTATTAGCCCATAGACATAATTTAGTCTTGTGACCGTGACGTCATCAACGTTTTTTCGTGGTTTTCTACGGTTTAAAATGGAATTTGGAATTAAATTATAAGGAATGACTGTAATATTTTTTCTGTCTATTCGAAATAACATAAAAAATGTGGTGCACACTGTTAAATAACCCGCTACGCACGTTGTTCAGGGTGCACTATTTTTCTTTATGTTATTTCTTCATAGACAGAAAAAGTATTACAGTCATTCCTTTAAAAATAAAAAAAATAATACTGTTTGAGTTATCTTTCTTTTAACGACTAAGTTTGTCATTTGAACAAATACAAATACATGTGGTTTATATTTGATAAATCAGTCTAAATAATGCGATTAATCCCTCTTTCT
This sequence comes from Mytilus edulis, assembly GCA_019925275.1. NCBI lineage: Eukaryota > Metazoa > Mollusca > Bivalvia > Mytilida > Mytilidae > Mytilus > Mytilus edulis. Next base: position 68,012,401 of record CM034350.1, read on the forward strand.
TTCTTCAAGTTAACTGACTGTTGTTACTTTCTGTGTCATTTCGTCTTTCGTGGAGAGTTTCATATTTGAATTCATACTACATCATCTGATTTTAATATAACTCATGTATTGTCAATTTGTCTCACAATTTGCAAATGTATGCTGATAACAAGACCTGTTATGAACTGTTTTTATAATCCAATATGGTGGTATAAAATTAAACAAACGAACTTGTTAGTAAAGGTCTATTTGTTAATGTTTAAATACGATCTTCAAGTTTATTTATGTTGTTTCACATTGGCATACATATCGATTTTGTCATCAACAAATTAAAACAGAACTAAATTTGAATTGTGGGATATAAAAATACACATCCACGTTTATTTTCTACATAAAAAAACATGAAACAAGTTCATTAGAAGGTTAAATTTCATCAATTTTACTACCTGATATTTTTATTTTGGCATTGCACAGGTCCTGTTATCTATAGCTGTCCATGGCGTTAAAACATAAATCCCTGAGATGCGTTTTGATTAAATTTCTTCTCCGATGCATGCTTTCAATTTTTAATAGTTTTGGCTTTTCAATAAATTCAGTAATTGCGAGTAGTCTCTCATCGTATTTTCCTGTTTATATAACATATTGACAAAATTTGTAATGCATTTCAGTTATTCAATGTTTACTTTTTTTGTGTTATATCTCGTCTTAATCTTTTTAATTTGAGCCACTTTTGGTATTTAGTAAGACGATTAGTTTTTACCGCGATACTCGTACCGTGAACAATAAACTTATTTATTTTGTAAAATATAAAAAAAAATATTTCGTACTCCTACATGTAACAAACAAGTCATAATATTCAAACTTTCCTGTGTCCGCTACATTATTAAACGCCATTTTGTCCCAGGGTAAAGGGTGAAAAGTTATCTCATCGGCAGTCATTCCATATTTTCTTATTTCTATGTAACACCTATCATAACAATAAATTCATCAAATTTCATAGGACACAGCGGCATGATGATTGATTTATTGCGAAAAGAAGGGAAGCGACACACAAAATAAGGTCTTCTCGTTTAATAGTGTAAATAATGCAATTTCGTCAGGTAAAACTCTTAGTTCATTTGACGATTAACAAACATGAATAAATCTTCTTAGAATAGGTGTACTATATTTGGCAGTTGTTAATACCTAGATGTTAACAATTTATACAGTACATTTGATAAGTATACGACAAATTTCAAGGAACCAATGGGCAAATCATATATTTGTAAAATATATAATCGCCTTTTATTTTTAAGGTTTCTATACCTTCCGGTCTGAAATTATACTACTGACAAACAATCAAAAGCAACTTATATTTTCGTTGAGACAGTGTCGTTTCATGTCCTCCAATAAATATGAAATTATTTGTGATTGTTAAAATCGCAATAAAAGCAAAGTTTTTTTAATTTAACATTGGCTTATATAGAGGTAAAATAAAAAATAAAAGGAAACTTATTAAGCTATTGCAAAAGTCCAGACACATGTGTGGGCATTACACTATTAAAAAAATATAAACAAAATGAATGTTGTAACTAACTATAGTAAACATATATATTTTTAACTACATTTGATCACCATGAACAAGCACTTAAAATTGGAGATTATGTATTGAATACAATTATAGTTACGTTAATTAATGTATTTATACTTTTTTTTAATTTTTCATGATGAAACATGGGAAGTAACATACTTTAGTGTTAGACACAAATTGTAAAGAATTAAGTAACACTTGTTAGATTGATACAATCCTAAAGATATGATAAAATACACGGTGTAAATACTACAATTGTTTTTGTTAATTAAAAGCTGCGTCTAACAAATTTTTACACTATAACAAGAATAGAAATATTAGGCATCGTCAGACCGCCATCACAGTGTTCGGACATTACCATTGCTCTTTTCACTTTATAAGGTTTTCCTTTCCACCAAAAATATATTTTGACTCTGAAACTTTAACCCAAATGGGAAATGCAATTTTTTTAGGAACTACCACCTTTCTAATAGTCTGGCAAAACAATTCCTTATTCAACAAATAAATGTATTTTCAAAGCCACGAAACTGCAAAACCTCTAGTACAAAGATCATTCGAAAGTTTAATCAAAATCTTCCAAAAGTAAAAACCTACGACTATATCCGAGGAATACATGAAGTAGTCCAAACAACTTTGTTTTTGATTTGGACCACGCCATGGGTACCTTTTGTCATAATCTTCAACAACATTCCAATCTCCCATCACTACAAATGAAGAAATGCCGTAGTTGGATATCTTGTTTTTTAAGCTCTAAAAAAGACTGGTTTGTCATTATCTGGTTCATATATTGGTGCCAAAGTTATACGGTAGTCATGAACGATGATATTTAATAAAATTACCAAAGATGTCTAAAGGTCCTCCATGAATCTTAAATTTAAAAGTATTTTTTTTAAAGAATAGCTACTTCTTTTCTTTTAATAGAATAAGAACTAAATTTCCCCACATATCTTCATTCGTGAAGCCGTTGTTTTTCTTTTTAAGATGTGCTACTAATATAGTTATATGATTTAAGACTTAGTCCTCATATTTTGTAAAAATATCAATTCTTTTTAACTATATCAGATAAAACCCTACAGTTGACACTACCAATCGTAAAGTCGACATACTATAATAAAGTGGTTAAGCAAGAATAGCATAAATAATATAAATATCTACAAATCAAATATATCAAAGTAGCATTATCATTACATACACATGTGGATCTATATGTATAAGCTGTTTTACAATTTTCATTTTGTTACTTAAAATTACACCCAACCCTTAAAAAACTTTTGTCGAGACCATTATAGTATAAATAAAGTGTGCGAATTACTTTTGTGCTCAGGTAAAATTAAAATATGTTATATAATAAATGTTCAAATAATTTAAAAAAATGCTGTAAAAGTTCGTTGTTTGTACATCGATTTGCACGTCTTTAATTTTAAATGTGTGTATCAATTATATAAAGGAGAAGATATACAAAAGTAGAGCAAATATTAATAATAACCGAAATGCTAAAGAAAAGAAAAGAAAAAGTAACGAAAAAGAAAAAAAGCAACAACTTAAGAACATCACCACATCATATTAACCAACACACATGCATGAATTCATACAAATGTAAAACAAAACAAATACAAATATATATGCATTGTACACACATGCACCCGTATACAGATACAAGACCACACCACTGTTTCTCGATACTACTGACCTCATCTTAACTGTGCATGTACATCTCTCATTTCAGTGTAATTTGTCCAGATTGAAACTAGCACTTATACATTTATTGTCTTATAATAAAATAGTTTTTAGTTCGAAATGAATGGTAGAAAGCATAATGTTCTTGAAAGAATGTATAAACAGTGCAAATGAACTGTGTGAACTTTTAAATCCTTTAGTTTTGTAATAAAATAGTAAAACGTAGAAAAAAGTTGACGAAAGTTATTGTCGAAAGATGTAGTTACCAAGTACCTCATACAGCATGTGGTAATATACAACAAAGTTGTACTAACTTAAAGTATATGTAAATCAGTGATATGTGACCGTGTATTACTAAGTGTTTTAGCTATTTATAGTTCAAAAGAAGGATATAATCTTAAAAATATGCAATGCCTTTTTACTTATATTGTGAGTCCAAACTATTGTATCTCTATTTGTAATCAAATTAACCAAACATATGGGTTTGTTGGCTCCTTATTGACAAAAGTCTGTTGGAAAAGGCATGCAATTTCACAAAAATGCATGCAAATATGATTATGGATACATATATGGTCTCTCCCTTACTAGAACAAATCTCATTTTAATGTATTTATACTTAGTGTGATAGTTTTGTTCTCCTGCAATATTTCGAAGGTGATCAACAATAATCAAGAGCATGAATTGAAATTTGATCATATAAATACAGATGTGAAAAATCAAACAAGTTTCAAGGTAGTCGGTTTCGTTACTGACATGTTTTTACATGAGAACAATAATCACAATAATCTTTTTCTAAACTAAAGCAAATATTGCCTGGGCATGCTTGAACAGAGGGTCCCCTTTCTTCACAGGTAACGTATCTATGACAGGTTGTTGGGTGATGATATTTATTGGTTATGGTTCCGTTAAAATTCTGTTCACAAAAGTCACCTGAAATGATAGTTTTGTTATCACAAGATCATCAGGAGTCTAATAGCAATTGAAATCAAGATAGACACTCCATGAATATATACAAATTGAAAGTATTACTTGTAAAATACTCGATATACACCTGTATACATGCAGTAGCAATGAAAAATCCAAAATTTCAATGAAATACTTTTATTCGGAGATTACCAATATAATGTCCAAAGTAAAAGAGGAACAACACAATAAGCAAATTACATACCACTACGCAAAAAGTTCATGTGTTTTTGATTTTGATCTTCAATTAAGGCCGTTCGGTATTGAATATCCTCGGAGTTCGGTATTGTTGTTATTTTACTGTTCACATCGTGCAAGGTCAGGACATTCGTTCCCAAAGTCCTCTGTTCACAAACTCCCGAAAATATCAGTAATTGTAATATAATAATACATCATCTACAAATGATGTTCAAACACCAATATTTAGTTCTAAATACAAGTAATTGTTTACTTTTGTATCTTATACTTTTTAAGCATTTTTCTTTGAAATTTTGTCCTCTGTTATCATTTTTAAGTTTAAGAATTACATGCTCTTGTAAACTTCTGATTTTACAAAAGGAGGGAGTGTTAAAAACAAAAGTATTGTCGTTTATTTATCCAAGTATACATTTGTGCATTATTTTAGTAGTCGTTGTAGATAAATGGAAATACATAATAAAATACGTGCAATGGAATTGATACATGTGTAACTATATTTTTCTTATTTTGTCAATTTAATGTATAACATCCTCGACTGTTGGTAATGATTCCAAGTTGTATGTGTGTAATTTGATATAAAGTTTATATATGCGGGAAGTCTGGTGAATATGACCAATTTAAATCTGTAAATACAAATCTAACAACAAATGACATTAAGGAGTCCTAATTATCAAAATCGTAAAAGAATTCAGTTGTTTTGATTAATGAATCAGCCTTATTCTTCCTGATACTCATCCAATAATTTGTGGAAGGTGTTCACGGTTTCAAAAAAGTGGTCTTCTTTGCTTTTTATATTTTTATTTAATAAAAAAACATTTCTTATTCTAAACGAGTTCACACTTACTAGAAATAAGTTGAAGAGTTTCACTGCTAGAGTATTTAGGCGAAGCATTGGGAAAAAGGCCATTTGTTACTTGACATCTGATAGTTGCATTGTACATAGCTGCAGTGAATCCAAGCCAAAACTTGAGGACTCTCATGATTTCACAGTTGACTGTTGTATCTGTTATAGTTGAATAACTAGGACTTACTGATTGATAGTTAGCGTTTCCTGCCAACTGTATCTCAACCTTAATGTCTCCCGTTAGGTTGCCAATAATACCAGTGCAAGTATGGAGGTGTGAACTTCTTGGGGAAGTTAGACCAACAACCTGGTCAGAGTGTAATGTCATATGAACTTGGTTCTGCTGTAAAAGTAATTAATGAATTGATTTTCGAGGACCTATAAGTACTGGTATTACTGTACACACAAATAATAATAGGCTATGATTAAAAAAAAAGCAAAAAATAAGGGGCAATTTGTCTCTTCTATATCTTATTTCCCACCAGAACTATTTTCAAACAAAATAATTACCTTTACTCCCAAATGGGTCATACATTGTTAAAGGCTGAATAATTACAAAAAAGTATCCCAAGGTGAATAAGAAAGACACCTTTAACCGATTTTAAATTTGTTTTGAAGTACATCTAGGTATTGTCAATTGAATTAGCGATATACTTTCAATGCAAATTTTACTAAGACAAGTAAAGTTTGAAATTGTTTATCAAAATACCTTCACTAACACAAGTTCAAACGAAGCTCTGATAAACTAAGATGTAATGGATTCTCTTAGAATTGTTAACCATTAGTTTTGATAAAGTCGTTTGGTCGATAATTTTACCGATTGCAATATTTTCACTAAATAAGAATTCGTACGGTTTGTGCTACAAGAAAAGCATACCAGGTCGATGCAACTGGTGTTGCAATTTTGTGAGTTCGTGCGATCGATTACCCAATATTTTGTTTGTAACCTTGATGTTTTTCTATTCCTAATTGATTTAAGAGATAAAAACATCAATACAATCTATTGCATTTATAAACATTTCCTAGTATTCAATTTGTAGATTTTCCCTACTGTAACATATCAACAGTTGTGGTATATGTATCAAAGCCGTGTTCTGCATTTATTTTAACTACAGTTGCTAGTTCAGTGTTTCGTGAAGAAACTTAAAGACTCAATCAAATATAGGAAACAAGAACAAATATAAAATTTACAACTGTATTTTTGTTTGTAACGGATCTACATGTTTTTAAAAGAGAGTCGGATAATACCAAAATAACATTCAAATTCATAAGTCGACATTAAACTGAAACGTCATGGCAAACAACGAAAAAAAATACAGTACACAGAACACAACAACAAAACGGTAATTCCAGGTGGTGCAGGAAGATATTTATAAAGACATTGTGTTTACTAAATATGTTCTTATATCACGTGCTTTAATTTGATAGGAGCTATACACTATGTACTACCGATACATGTTAAAAAAAGTAAGTTCTTTTGACATATTGTAATTTCTCTAGCTATAAGTTTTTTTGTCTTAATTTTCATATTACCTTCTGAACGACAGTCGCATTTGCACAAGATATACCTTTAATAGAAAACAAAATGTTCAAATGTGATGCAAGAATATTTTTGTTATGATTTTAGAAAAATAAAAATAAAATTGTTATTATTACTATGATATATTTCAGTAACTTGATATGTTTCGGTGTAAAGGTCGTTGATAATTCTATACTCTACATTTCAAAATATAACTAGGGATAATTACTTCCGTAAATGTATGAAATCTTAGATTGGTACTTTGTGTCTTCTTTGTTTGTGTATGTATTTTTAATGGTAAGTGCCGATTTAATTTGTCAAGTATTTTCAAATTGATCTGTTGAACATTTATATTATTAAAAAGGTTAAAAATAGTTACGCGGACGCATATATGTTAATCCACGTCTCATTAAATAAAACATGGGCTTCAAGTTTGGAGTCGGAAAGTAAATGGTTGGCAATGATTCATGTATGCCCTATTTGTTTTTGGTTATTTTTGTTTGCATAAATCTGGTAGTTGGCTTGCTATAAAAAGGGCATTTTCTGTCGGTGGTATTTGGTATATATGAAACCCTTTGACCTATTGTTGCTTTCGTCTACCTCATTAGGTCTATGCATATCAGCTATTAATCTTATTAACAATCATATAACATCGTCTTATTCAAATATGAAGCTTACGGTGACATATAGTTGTTAATTTCTTTGTCATTTGTTCTCTGTGGAGAGTTGTCACATCTTCTTATTCAAATAATGAACACAAAAAGGTGTCAACTTGACTGCAACCGATATTTATTTAGACATGTTATCCATTTTCTATGATGCTTGATGTGACATAATTTTAAAGTTTAATTAAAGTATGCATGTTTCACATGTAGTTGAAAGTTTGATATTCCATGTCTATGATCGAAATTTGCTTAGCTTTTTAAGTAAAATTTTTGTTCGTCAATACAATTACCACTTAAAAAGCTATACTTCAGCCTGATAGTTTGGTATTTCGTACATGCTTATTTTTACTAAAAAAAAAATGTGTTTTTTTTATACAAAAAGTTTTTTTTATTGTTTTTTGTGTATTTATTCATAAATTCATATTACAACTGTGTGCAAAAGATATGTGCACAATAAAATGAAATTAGAAAACGCATAAAATAAACGGAATCTAACATAATGAACTTTGTTATTCATCACCAAATTTTAAAATCGATTTCCTTTTTTTTCTTACTTTGTGTCGGACATGTAACTTCATCGCAATGTTTGCATGTTTCTACTGTATGTATTCCAAAACAAAAGTTTTCCTGGCAGGCCTGGCCATAAGGTTTTTTATTTTGGCACTGTATATAATGATGACAATTTGTGGGATGTACACGGTTGCTATGGGAGACAGTATTATCCTTGCATGCATCACCTGAAAGAAATGAATCGTCATAAACCAACATTATTACTAGTACATGCAACTATGCTTAGCAAATTCTTAACTAGCTAATTTAAACTTAACGTGGCGAATTTTATTTTCACCAATTCAAATAAAAGTCATTTGTTTTACAATTTTACAAATGCATGAACAATTATCAATACGTATGTTATATGCATGCATAGAATATTGCGGATTTAAGTGGTGCGTAGAGGGCGTACACAACTTTTAATTGTCATAGAAATATATGTCAATCGTCCGAATGAATGTTGCATTTCTACGCTCGTTATATCGTTATTGTATTGATATTTAGGATCCCTTTTCCCCATTCCAATCGAATGCTCAAATAAGGTTAACCAATTAGCATACGGAATACAGATAGCATCGTCCTGTTGTGTGTTCGAATTTTGTTTTATAACTAATTGAAATAGACAGAATTCAACAACGTTTTAACTTAAGTTCACAGTTTCTTATGAGTCTATCTACAGTTATAAGAACGATAACTTTAAATAGAAATACGGTAATAGGTCTTTTTATCTTTTCTTTGAAGTTTATAGTTTCTAGATAAACATTGAACGACAAGTATTTGAAATTCCATTTATTGACAAGAGTGCATCGTCAGAAAAGATTGGATAATATATACGTTACTATAAATTGTTTTATGATTGAAACAGATGTTCAGATAAAACATACATGTAGTAGTTTTTGTGTAAGAACTGATATTGAACAAATTTATTGACCTAAGACGGTCAGGGGTCTAGTCTAATACAGCCTGCTGCAAGTTTAATCTTTCCCCGGAGATTAGAACATATTTTCTACTTTCAGTTGAAATACCTTCTTGAAGAGCATAATTGTAATCCTGGTTTCTATGACGAGTTTAAAACACGAAAAACGAAGATGTTTAAATTTCCATTACGTTTATCGTAAATTTTATTATTTATGACATATTTCATTTTGACACTGTTAACACTTAGATATAAACAGAGTACTATCCGTCATCTTGTAATGCATTTATTTTCACACAACAATACAGTTGGATGGAGTTCAGTTCTTTAAATAAATCGATAGATCTTTAACTTATATTTTAGTTATCTATTTTTCAAATCAGCATACCTTATAAAGCTCGATTACTTTTTTAAAACACCTTTTGAAAAGCCGTCAATACCGAATAATGACACATACAGTTCACAGGTACCACGAAGTGATTGAATCAAAGATAAAAACAATAATTATATCCTATTCTTTTGAAGATTTGTTTTATTGTTATGAAAGCTGCTATTTACAGGGTATTCTTTTATATGTAAACATTCCTTATTGAAAAGGCTAGATAACTAATGATTCTGAAGGTCAATTGACTTGGTCGCATTTGGTTTGTTTTTGTTGTGATGGAACTGTTCGATTTTCAGAAACCTTTACCATTTTACATGCCCTTCAACTTTTATTTATTGTAAATTAGATATAAAGTTGTCTAATTGTCCTTATGCCACCACTTCTTATTTAAATTATGATCCTAAGGATGCACCCTTCTGTAGCATTAGTAAATGTAAAGAAATGTTTGAATAAAGATCCAATTTATCAGGAAGTTTTTCACTTTCCCCAGTTGATCAAGGGAGAAAGAAGCTCATCCTCTAAATTGAACAAATAAAATATTTAGACACTTTTGTTCCACCTTGATACTCAGACCAAAAGAAGTGAATTCATTAAACAAACGATTTAAAATCTAAACAAGGAAAAGATCGTTCTGTGAAGTCTGACAGAAATACAAGTCGGTAAACCAGTAATAATAAGTATATACGCTTATTTCTTATTTTTCGACGACCATTTACCAATAACTTTCGGTGTCTTCACCAACTGTTGTTTCAGATTGTTGTTGAAAAGTTCTTGTACTTTTATCATCAATCAGCAAATATTTTTTATTCAAATATCATAATGGGGTTCTTAAAGAAAAAAATGACTTAGTTTGATGGTCTTCACAATGTTTAAGTTAAACTTAAGTTACAGAAGCTATATTACCTGGTATTAGTAGAACTGTTTCATTATTGGAATAAAAGTTCGGGAAGTCCGGGAAGAACTTATTAATTAATTTACATCTAATGATTGCATTCTCCATATCAGATGTAAATTCGATTCCAAAATCAATTTTTCTATGAATTTCGCATGATGTTTGCTTGTCTTCCGTGGTTACAGCTGTTATGTCCAATTTTCTGAATTCCATCTCTCCAGACTTCAAAATTTCAATACTTAGATTGCCTGCTGGATTACCAACGTTGGCTTCGCAACTATGCATATACCAGTGTATGTTATCTTCAAGGTCAGCTATTTGATGAGGATTGAGTTTTAAAACCGTTGAACCAGTCGGCGAACCTTGATGGAAAAGAAACAAAGATAGTTTTTACGATTTAAAAAAAAATCAAAAATGGACAAACTATTATACTAAGAAATGTAATGTTGCCTTCATTGAAAGTAATCCATAATGCATCTTGGAATTGAAAAGATCTAAAAATAGAAAAATAAAATTGTCGGATTTACACTTTGTTGACCCGATCAGAACAGAATCATAAAAAGAATACTTCAGATAAAGACAAAAATATCCACATTTCAGATAGTATAATGGGGATGACGACATCTAGTTGTTTGTGGGGGCCGTGTTGCACGGTGTTTTAGTTGATATTTTGTCGTCTTTTGTATTTTTGTTGGCATTGTGTTGTCAGTTTCTTGTCGACTTATGATTATTGTCCGCCTCTTTTGATTATAGAAATTTACTTATATATATAGAAAAAGAGTGACAGGATGAAAGCGAACACAATTATCTGTAACATAGATATTTTGTAACATTTTACCGAATCATGATAGCGTCTATATATCTTTCAAAGAATTTACTCAAACTGTTCCACTGAAAACCTTTGGGTTCATCACCTTCTCAAAAGCGACAACACTATATCTATTTTATTTTTAAAAAAAGAGGGAACAAAATCGATGACAATATACGTCAAGCTATATATCGTTTATTTTCCTCAAACTATTTTCCCAGACCATCTGATGCTCTGTATACTGTTTTTCATTATGATACATGTTTTATACAATGGTGTACTTACAGTAAGACTGAATGGTTGAACTTGGTGCTTGTGATGACATAATGTCTAAAATGGAAGTGATGAGATGTTTGCATGAAAAAAGATCATATTCCGTTGAGAACTTCATGTAAATTGTGTGTCATTATTTAAATTAGATTTCCAATATTGAATAAATAAAACGTCAAAAACTACCTTGACCAAACTATCGTAGGTGGGGCATAAAAATGGTGGGTTCAACCTGGTTTTGTAGTTAGCCAAACCTCGCGCTTTTATGGCAATGTTAATATAACACTAAAATGACAGTACTACATGACAGGACTACAGTACATATCAATGAAAGAACATTCAGGACAGAGAAATACACAAATTATCTATGCCTGAGATAAGAAAATCCTTAGTATTTAGGATAATTTTCACTTTTGCAAACAGTAAATTTATGAAAAATGATCAAATAATTGATATTTATGTCAACATCGAAGTGCTAACGAACCAAAGAATAAAAGTAAACACGTAATACAATCGAGGGCAGCACATAAAAACAGCACAACAGAACCACGCATTGTCTATCACACGACTAGGTCGATGCCACACAAGTGACGTCACAGATAAACACGTCTCATTTTAAAGACATATTACACATTAGATTATTTTGTAGTGGATAAGCCTGAAAAATGACTGAAAACTGACTTGGACTCAAATCTTAATTCTAAACACCCTAAGATGATGTTTTTGTCAAACATTTTAAGACTAAGATTAGTTAATTACTTGTCGGTGTTGTTAACGTTGAAATCGAATTGGTAATGGTATATGTAGACGCTTTCGTTCTGTGTACTGTTGCTGCAAACGTACCTGATACATTGGTTGATGTTTGTATGGGTTTTATTGATGTACTTGTCACTGTCATGGAAGTATCAGGTTTCTCGTCTGAAATATAACATTAATGTATGCTCATTTCGTTTTGGTTTTACCAGTTTGGTTACAACACTCTTTCTATTGCAATAAGGATGTATCATACACATACACTAATCAATTAACGGGTCAGAATAGCTTTCCGAACTAGTAGCATTCTTCATTCGTATTCAATATCATAAAAGATGAAAATAAAATATAAAGAGTAATTGCGATAACAATACATATTTTTACAAGTTAGACACAAAGCAAAGGGAATAAAATATATATTACAAACCTATGGATATTGTGAATTCATTATTGTATTTTCAGATTCAACGAAAACTTTTGTAGTTACATTTTGATTACAAAGTACTAATACTTATATTTTATCGGGAGTGATTTAATGAAATTATGCTTTACTATACTGTACCAATGTGATCCGAACTTTTGATAAGACCTCACAATAAATTGTAGAGTCAATTCTAGACATAACCATTTTCGTAAATTCAGTGCTGTTCAGACAATTCGTCTGCAGTTTAGCAAGATCAGTTCAGTCTTTTAACGACTTTTCAGTTTTTGCTATTTACCTGTAGGTGGTACGGTAGTATTTCCCCGGCCCATAATCATGATAATGGATAATGTTAGCTTTTTTTTTTATTTTCATCACTTTCTAACACTGCCAAAATGTCTACATACACTGTTAACTAAAGTAGTTTCATTATGCTAAACAGAAACGGATTTGAATATGTATCATGACCGTTTACGATTTTGCTAGTTTTAAAAACCCGAAAACACTAAATGCTTTTATCATGTTTATGTCTTTTATCATGCAGTGAAGAATTGTTTTTTTTTAAATTTCAAAAAATCATTTTCTTCTGCATGTAAAATCATTTCATATTTTCTACACCTCATTCATACCTGTGTTTGGGAAAGTATGTTCAGTTGATACTGTATATTTTGTCCAATCACACTGTTCAGAGGCATTTATTCAAGTAGGGTACACAAAAGAGTAACCTAAATTCCGTAATGATAATACTACCGTGCTACCTGTACACAACAACGTCATATGACTTTTATAACAATTCAAAGGAGTAAACAAACAAAAACTTCGAAATTCTATTGTCGGCTGAAAATTCATATTATCAGTATCAAAGATCATCATCAGTTTCACTGTTCAGTGAAGCTTTTATAAAAATCAAATACAGTTTAGGTTAAAAAACGTTCCGTACGCTGTATAACTGTTGTAGTGTATTAAATAAATATAAATAACTTGATAAAGGGTTGCTGCTCACAAGGAAGCTATTAAACCAAGAGTTCCAAATGGTGAAGTTGAAATCATTCCTTCGTAAATTTTACGGACGCCATCACGAGTTGGTTGACCGTTATGGAATAACCGTTTCACAAATGATATCGGATATGTTCCTTACGTCGTAACTACAATCCCCTTCCCCTTCAAAAATGTGACCTATCGAATTAGACTATTTACCGGATTTGTTATAACATAAGCAACACGACGGATGCCACATTTGATAGATAGACTTTTTTTAATTTTATCCCCTAGATATTCAATAACTAATTTAAGGTCTACTTAAGGTGCAATAAAACTTAATTAATTTAAAAAACAAAAAACCACTACCGTCATACTAATTTGTCTGCAAATCTGCTGAACAGCACCAAACTGACTGCAAGCGAATTTCTGAACAGTAATTGTTAAAGTTGCATCTTTGGAAAAGTCTAAAAATTGACTGCCGAACTTAAAACGTTTTTTAAACATTATAACTTTAACCTACAGATGAATGTCAACCTACCAAAAGAATATATCATAACCCATTCTCAATCTTATAAAATTTGTTTTAAACATGGAATAAGCCTACGTATGTATACTTATCTAAATTGAATACCTTGTCTGTATGTTTTTGATCGTTCGATATGTTTGCCGAAATATATAATGATGCATTTAAAAATCAAAACCAATCGGAAATCTAGTATGTTATAAGATATGAATAATACAAATGTTATTGGAATAATTTTTTGTCGTCACATATTGCACTGAGTTTGAAATGTTTATATGGCTACATCATGTGGTATATAAATGAAAATAATTGTTTGGTGGGGTTAATTTCAACAAGTGAAACTCGTACCAGTGCACGTTTGAGTTCCTGAAATTAAAATTAACAAACCTCTACTGTTGTCTCCGAGTATTAGGAAATAAACTCCAAGGCCAAGGGCAGTTAGGAGTATGGCTATTAGTGTAATGATGGCACCAATTTTGCAAAATGAACACATCCAATTCTCCAATTCTTTGTGTGTTTGATTGTTTTGACTGGTTTCTGATCTTCTGAACTAAAAAGTAGAAAAAATAATAAAATAAACGTTTTTTTTTTATTTCTTTTTCACGACCTTGAAAAGCTACCCATGAGGTTCTTTTACGGTCTTTCAGATTAAACCAAACTATGGAGGACAACAACCCGGTAATGAATGATTATTTGACACGATCGCATAGAATCGGAACATGATATTCACAGTTGAGGATCAGTATCAGAAATTCGAGATTAAAAAATAGTGAAAAAAACTCATTTTTTGAGTATCGCAATTTAAAGGGTCAAACAAAAAGGCCAAAAAGCGATTGTCAACCTTTACCCTGGTTGAACTTAGTATGATGCATATAACTATCTCTGTAAGAAGAAGTAAGATAATTGTGAAAAGTTCTTGTTGTTAAGAATGTTTATTATAATAATAAAAAAATCAAAACATTTAAGGTTTATAACTGTTCCGGACCATATGAGTATCTGGACCATACGCGTATGGTTATGACCATATGGGTATATACTCATAAGGTTCGACCATACGCATATGGTCCGACCGTACGCGATGGTCGGGGTAATTAAGACTCTGTTACAGTTTACTTTTAATACTTCTAAACTCCTCATATGGTATGACCGTTCATAAAAAGACGCTATCATATAGTTAATCCTATTATTATATTATAATAAAAAAATAAGCTGAATAAAAATAAGAAGTTTCACATAATTAAATTACTTAATTATCAAATTTATATAGTAAACACATTTTATACCGATGGTCATTACCGATTTGTTATTACGGGTAAATGACAAAATGTCGACTGAAAAAAATAAATTCCAAAAGTTCTTAATGAACTCACTGGAAAGAAACATAGTTTATTTAAGTTGTCTTATGAATATGGTGTATTGCAGTCATTTTTACGATATTTGAGACCTAAAGTTTCTTAAAAACACCGTAGACATCAGAATGGCCAAAGACCTCGGTATCACTGTACGCAGCTGCAAAAAGGCTAGATTTCCCTCGCAAACAAAACGTGTAAATGAAAAGGATCGTACACAAATTTCTTGCAAATGCAAAAAAGCTATGATACCGTTTGGAAGTGAATGTCACACTAAGCTTACATGCAATAATATAACTAGCGATTAAAACTAACTATGGCATCAATGCTTAATTTTTACGTAGTTTTGGGATTATAAAATTTGTCATGTAACCATCACTGTGTAGATAAAGTTTTTGTATTATTGAAACGTTTATAATGTTATTTGAAAAAAATATACCTATATGGCCCAAAATACTCATATTGTCCGGCGCTTAATAACCAAACGAGTATTATACTCATATTGTCCGACCATAAGGGTATAGTCGGACCATATGAGTATACGCATATGGCCATGACCATACGCGTATAAAATTGAATTCTTTGATTTGTCGTTTTTACCCCATGACGGCTGACAAATTGGACCTCGTTATTTTAGTATTATAGATGCTTGAGTTTTAAAAGGTCTTTAAGTAACTGCGATTATATGTACTCTCAAACATATCCCTTGTGTCTCTAGTGACGTTGTTTGCTGATTTGTGATATTACCGACTTGCTTAACTAATCCCTTTACAGCTGATTGATGTTTGTACGCTGTGATATTACAATACATGCCCTGGTAAAAGGGGGCGAGACGGGGAGGGGTTTGGTCTCAGCAAACTTGTTGGACCCCGTAAATTTCTGTTTGTCCCTGTCACAAGTCTGTAATTCAGTGGTTGTCGCTTGTTGCTGTATATCATATACGATTTCCGTAAATTGTGTTTTGTAAATAGTTAGCTTTTTCGTTTAGATTGTGTACAATTTTTCAGCTTTTTAAAGCTGACATCGTTGTATAAATAACAAATATACCGAACTCCGAAGAAAATTCAAAACGGAAAGTCCATAATCAAATGTCAGAATCAAATTCCCAAACAAATCAAACGAACGGGTAACAACTGTCATATTACTGACTTAGTTCCGGCAATTTCGTATGTACAAAATGGTGGATTATACCTGGTTTTGTAGCTAGCTATACCTCTCATTTGTATGGCAGTCGCATAAAACTCCATTATATTAACTACAGTGTTTCAAAAAAATAAAAAGACCGAATCGGTACAAATGTCACGAATATGGGTACAATTGTCAACATAGTGTTATAGCAATCTTGAATGCTATAAAACAAACAAACATATTAACAAGGAAACACAAAAAAAGCATAGAAACAAATCACATTAGCAAACATTAAAAACAAGAATACAAAAATGACCAAAGCACAATAAAACAATGACGAGTGTATAAGTACCGAGCCAAGTCAAATAGATATTACCAAAAGAAAACTTAACAGTAAAGGTAATATTCACAAAGACAAACAAAATAATACTCTGATTTCACGCAGTTCTAACTGCTCTTTATGGATTTAACGAGAAAAAGCTGACAAGAAATCAATAGATTCTTATTGCAATTCGACCATAAACATATTTCATACAAGTATTCAACATTTTAAATATCATTTTACTCCTAATAACAACCATAATTGCTCAATTTCTCGTATCAAACATAAGCTAAAAGTACACGTCATTATTGTTTGACGTAACTTTTACATTGAAGTTCTACAAACGGATAAAAATTCACCAACTGACTTTTTTTTTTATATCGGAAATGACATCTGTAACAAAAATATAATTTTAGCTTCCTATTAACAAGCAGATCCAAATACAATGAAAGTTCCGACTATGTACTGCCTTCCGATGCTTAACAACACTCCTTACAAATATAAATATATTGCGTCTTCAAGCCATTATCCCACTTCTAATCTATCTATTCTACTCACTTACACACTTGGTACAATAAAACTAGAGGCTCTCAAGAGCCTGTGTCGCCCACCTGTTACTGTAGTTACTGATGTCCGCCATCTTGGTTGGAAGGCGGGGTCATTAGACACTTTTGTTTAAATAGATACCCTAGTAATGATTGTAGCCAAGTTTGGTTTAATTTGGCCCAGTTTTAGAAAAGAAGATTTTTGTACAAGTTACAAAAATGACGAAAAGTTGTTAAAAATTGACTATAAAGGGCAATAACTCCTTTAGGGGTCCTCTGACAATTTTGGTCATGTTGACTTATTTATAGATCTTACTTTGCTGAACATTATTGCTGTTTACAGTTTATCTCTTTCTATAATGGTATTCACGATAATAACCAAAAACTGCAAAATTTCCTTTAAATTACCAATTTTAGGGCAGCAACCCAACAACAGGTTGTGGGATTCATCTGAAAATTTGTGAGGGGATATTTCTTATTCTGATGGACATTTAAATCTTGAAAGATTTGCTCTAAATGTCTTAGTTTTAAAGATGTATAGCAAAAACAGTATTTTACCACTATGTTCTAATTTTAGCCATGTCGGCCATTTTGTTTGGTAGGCGGGGTCATCAGACACATTTTTAAAACTATATACCAAAATGATGATTGTGGCCAAGTTTAGTTAAATTTGGCTTAATAGTTTCAGAGAAAAAGATTTTTGTACAAGTTACAAAAAAATGCTCCTTAAGGGGTTGACTGACAATTTTGGTCATGTTGACTTATTTGTAGGTCTTACTTGGCTGAACATTATTGCCGTGTACAGTTTATCTCTATCTATAATAGTATTCAAAATAATAACCAAAAGCTGCAAAATTTACATAAAATTACCAATTCAGGGACAGCAACCCAACAACAGGTTGTCTGAATCGTCTGAAAATTTCAGGGCAGATAGATCTTGACCTGATCAACAATTTCATCCCATGTCAGATTTGCTCTAAATGCTTTGGTTTCAAAGATATAAGCCAAAATATACATTTTACCCCTGTGTTCTATTTTTAGCCATGGCGGGCATCTTGGTTTGATGGCCAGGTCACCGGACACATTTTTAAAACTAGATACCCCAAGGATGATTGTGGCCAAGTTTGGTTAAGTTTGGCCCTTTAGTTTCAGAGGAGAAGATTTTTGTAAAAGTTTACAGACGACGGACGACGGACGCCAAGTGATGAGAAAAGCTCACTTGACCTTTCAGGTCAGGTGAGCTAAAAACCTGGTAGTATATTATCAAACTATTCAAAACATTTTATCTTCCGTACAAGGACATCATGAATAAAAATAAATCAACATTCAGACATTTTATATGTTCAGGTGTTTCACATTCAATATTTGATGCTTACAAATGTATATTCTTTACAAAGCAAAAACACGTCGGCATTCACCTCAAAAGCTAACCAAATCTTTAAACAAACTTATTCGGAAAGGATACAGTTACAATACTGTTATCCTGTCATTAAGGATTGCATATTTTGGTATTAATATAGGTTCACCCAAGAGGTCTTTATATATAAAATGAAGATATGATATGATTGCCAATGAGATGGCACAGACATTAACAAGTATACATGTAGGTCACCGTACCGCCTTCAAAAATGAACAAATCCCATACCACATAGTCAGATATAAAAGGCCCCAAAATGCATAGACTAAACAAATTAATGTACACAACAGTTGTTGGCATGATACGGGTTATGTTTTTCTCATATATTTTTGATGGTATGACACTAAACGCCTAACGGTTTGGATTGAACTTCATTTTCATATAAAAGAAGACATAATTTTAACATCAATTTAATTGATAGCTATTTTTCGTGTGTTTCTCTGTCCTGTATGTTCCCCCATTTATTTATATTGTAGTCCTGTCATGTAATGTTTTCATTTTAATGTAATATTTAACATTGCCATAAAGCGGGAGGTTTGGTTAGCCACAAAACCAGGTTCAACCCACCATTTGTATTCTAAATAGTTATCAAAGGTACCAGGATTATAATTTCTAAAAATTTCTAAAAATTATCCTGTACCAATTCAGGAACATGCCAATTGTTACATTATAGTTCGTTTCTGTGTGTGTTACATATTAGTGTTGTGTATCTGTTGTGTCGTAGTTCTCCTGTTATATTTGACTTTTTGTTTTCTCAATCAATTTATGAACTTTAATCAGCAGTATACTACTGTAGCTTATATTCATTGACTTCTGGAGGTGAAATTTCAATAGCTGCTATTAGTCCTTTGTTCATCTATGTATCATTTTGCTTAGTTTTATCTTCTTACCTATTCTGACATCGGACTAAGACTTCTTTTGAACTGAGTTTTACTGTGCGTATGCTATGTGTTTCTTTATTTTACATTTGCCAGAGGTATAGGCGAGATTTCACGAAACATGTTAAACCCCGTCTCATATTTGCGCCTGTCCCAAGTCAGGAGCCTCTGGTTTTTGCTAGTATCGTATTTTTTTGTAATTTTAGTTCATTATTTTATGTTTTGGAGTTAAGTGTGACGATCACATTCACTAAACTCCATGCTCTTCAACTTTGTACTTGAATGGCTTTATAACTATTTTGATCTGAACGTAACTAATGAGTCTTATGTAGACGTATTAAAATATAATCCTGGTACCTTTGATAACTAATAGTACACACTTTTATTTAGGAGCCAGCTGATAATAACCTCCGGATACGTGGTTTTGTTGCTGTATTTAAGGCCCATTGGTGGCCTTCAACTGCTATCTGCTCTTTGGTCGGGTTGTTGTCTCTTTAACATATTCCAAATTTCCATTCTCAATATTATGTTGTTACAAAGTCAGGGGAGATTTAAAAGTTAATAGCTGGTTTGACATAGATTTTATTACTGGTATAACCGCGTATGTCAAATTTTCATAAATCACTTACATTTTCCATTTGAGGCAAGTTAAGGTCGTTCTGATGAGTAAAAGTTGAAGGTATTTCATGGTGATCTTGCATTCCTCCACTACTGAGTGTGTCGTAATTATGCTCAGAAGGGGTTTCCTGTTCACTTCCGTTATAAACCTGTAAATATCCTTTGAAATAAATCATTTTGAACCCTGCCCTGTTTTGTTTTCCGCGTCCAAAGTCCAATTCAGTGCTTGTCGCTTGTTACTGTACATGTTCGTAAATAATTATTATTGGGTTTTGTACATAGTTAGCCTTCTCGTTTGGATTGTTTTACATTTTTTTTATATCAGGGACTTTTATAGCTGACTAAGTGGTATATATTTTGCACATAAAATATATTTGGAAGGCGTGATGTGATCTGAAGTAGATAATATCTACATCATGATGGCCCTTGTGAAGAGTTGTTTCATTGGTAATTTCACCACTTCGTATTTTTATTGAAATGTTTTTCATTTAAAACGTTAAAAAAGAAAACAACGTTTTTATATTGCATATAGAATAACTTTTTTCTGTATCAATAAAAATATTCAAACTGTTTATAAAAAACCTTGAAATTTTCAAAAAGAGATATTTTGAATGTTTTTTTCGCGTTTATACAAATCATAGACTCGATGAATATAAAACAAATAATTCCATTGTTACCTTGGACAAAATCTTACACGGTAAACATATACCCAACCAAGAAGACAATGAGATGGAAATAGCAACAATGTAAAACATATTTAAAAGTTGAAGACATGATTCAGATGATTAGCAACAATTAATAGCAACTATAAATGCCTTTCTTTGTAAACAATGACATGCATTGTATCGCCTCGTTAAAATATGTGTGATGCTACTCGTTTATTCTACTCATTTTTCTATGTTTTTCTTGTAATTTTAAGCTTGTTGAATACCCATTTTGAAAACACTAACCTTGAAACTGCTAATAAGAAAAATAAAATGTTCGATGAACATTTAAATATTGTATTGCTTTTTTTGTTATCGTTTTTTTATTTGAAAAGTAAAAAGAACTTTTTTCATTTTGGTTTTTTGTTTCTTTCGAGCATTAAATAGATTTTCATGGTAACTGGCATAGTATTTTCAAAAGTAGTTTACATTTCTGATTATTTCAGGATGATTTCCATAAAGATAGATAAACAAAGCAGCACTATTTAAGCATTTCATGTTTAATCTAAACAAGTAGCCAAACATGATAAAGTTGGCTTTACGATGCAACCACTCGATCATATTTAATCATTTGAAAAAGGTCTGTTCCTTGTCGTATCGTTTAAGGCAATACCTACTGTAGGAATCAATTGATGGATGACAAACAACGAAAGCAAAATGCTGACATAGCTTAAACGGACCGCTTAGAGCAAATAAATATATATAATACATATTAATTTTTGTAAATCACTTACATTTTCCCTTTGATGCAGGTTGGCGACGTCTTGATGGGTAGAAGTTGAAGGTATTTCATAGGAATATTCTGGCACTTTTTCTAATGTTTGACTGCTCGCGGATTCCAGTAATGATACGTATTTAGGCTGCCTTTCGTAACAAGGGGATAAATAGCTATTCGATTCGCTCTGGCTTCCATAACACTGTGATATGAAATACGCACTACTAGCATTTGATGAGTTATCAGAAGAACCAATATGTTGGTTTTTGCAGCTCATCTTTTTTTAGTATAATGGTAATTCCATGACTTTCCAACTGTAACAAACTGGTGGTAGCGAATCAATGTGACAGCACTTTTTAAAGTCAAATCTCGAAATTCATTATATTTCAACAATATATATGATATTTTATAACTTAGTTTTTTAACATGTATAAAGTAAAAAAGTATCAGTTCTGTGATCTGATAACTACATTCAAAAGGTTTTGAAATTTCACTCGTCTGACCTTGAAAAATTATCATGGTAGATAAATGTTTATTTCATCATTCATTTTTCTAAAACAATACAAAACATTAGAAGGCGTTTTCCATTTAAACTTTCCGGGTCGATTTACGGAAATATCATATACGCTGAGTTCAGTACTATAATGAAACGATGATAAGTTCTTGCAGTCAAATTTGAATTTCACATGAAGGTCATTATGATAATAGTCACTTAAATACATGATAATACATCCACATGCCAATTATATATTTTATCAAAAGACAAAAAAAACGTATGGCCATTATGTACTACCATAATGGATTTTGCTATTATTTATTGATGCATAGTTTAAACTTTAATAGAAAAAAGTCTTGTTTTGTTAGGATAAAAATGTATATATAGTATAAAAACTTACAAGTAAAGGTTATCGTTGAACTTAAATTCGCCTCAGTTATCACTTTAAACTATGCTATTGTCAATTTGGGATAAATTAATTTTTTTTTAACATAAACATGATAAAATTATATACATTTTGTACCCCTATACCCATATTTCTGAAATTTCAAAATTTGTCTGAAATTAGCATGTATCGAGTTTGTAATCGAGTTGCCAAATCTTTTAAACTTGTGGTTCAAATCTTTTGATTTTTTATAAGATGTTTAACTTGTACTATTTTGTCAATGAGACAACACAAGAAAAAAAATAAACGACAGGGGTATAGTGATGGGTACTCACTTAAATCTGAACTGTTAACCTTTATAAATGATGTATTACTTTAAATGTAAAAGTTGACTTTTTTTGGTAAAGTTGTTTTCGATAGTTTAAACTATACTGTGTATGACCAGTGGCATTTGATAGTAAGAAAAATCTTTGGTGTTTCTATTGTACACTATCCATGGTATTCAAGAGAAACTGGTAGTGCAGAGTAAAACCAGTATTCCTCGTCATTATGCCCGCGTCACACTGTCCCGATTTTTACGCCGATTGCAACACGATTATGGAAATTTTCAAAATCGGGACTGATCGTATCCAGATCGGGCTATTCGTAGTGCCATCTTTAACCATCTTTAACCATCGGCCACTTTTTGTAGCCTTCGGGGACAACTTCGGGAAGGGTTCTAAATTTTTTAACATGTTAAAAAATCCCCGAAGGTGCGTCCGATGTTGAGGGTTCGTATTGAGTTCGTATCACCATCCTCACCATCGTAATGTCATCGGGAATGCATCTTTGAACATCGTATTGCATTCGTGTTTCCATCGTTTCCATCGGGCAGTTTTGACATGACGATGTCTACACGAATGAATCACGAAGCTACCCGAAGGTCTTACGATGGCAACACGACTTCGTGAAGACCTCGTAATCCCGTCGTGTTGGCATCGAATAAAAATACGAAGGCGACAAGATGGAACTACGACGGCAATAAATCCAGCTAAATGTAATTAAGTTAATTTTCGCGCTAAAATACATTTAAAGTGTCATGCGCGATATGCACTGGTCTGTCTAATACGACAGTTAAGAAAGACGTTTACAAAACATGGAGCTCATATCATATGATTCTATGAGAACAAGAAATGCGACAGCGTTGTTTCTATTAATTAAATGGAACAAGAAGAGCAGCTGGCTCAGGATTTACTTTTACAAGTAAAATATTATTTTTTGTCAATTTTTCATATCAAGTAACATAATGAAAATCATAAACGCGCCTCGTACACCAACACTGCAGGTACACGTATAAAGGGAAACAAACTTTTTCTTCATTATTCTGATTTTTTATGTATCGTCTGAGTTGTTGTCACACGACTGTTTACTCCATAAACATTTTGTATTCTATATGTCATATTTTGCCGCATTTGTTGCTTTCCCCACATCTTTCCTTTTGTCTATATTATTATGATATTCTCCTGGAAAGAGCTCTTTTTGAATAAAAGGGACCAACGAACCCATTACCTTACCTTTAAGATAGATCAGTAAACATGGGCATAATTATGGGTGATTATTCAGACTAGTGCACACATTTTACAGTTCAAACATGGCAATGCCGAGCGTGGCATCCCCTCGTATGTAACATATTGGGGACAAATATGGACACTATATATGTATTTGACACATGCAGACAATGGTAAATTGAATATGCATATTTGATACATAAACTATTTTTTTAGAAATCAAACATAACATTCAGTAACTGGAAATACCTTTAATGTTGTCTTTAGAACCAGCATGTAAAAATATGAGCAACCAATTTCCTGTGTATTATGCTATTTCAAGGAGAAAAAACAAGTCCATCTGCATGACATTTGGCCTTGAACGTAAAAAATGTCAGATCATTACAAGGAGGAACAATATACCAAATGTGGTTAAAATCTCTTGAAGCATATTGGTTTTAGAGTTTCCACAAGGGTGATATTGCCTTGTATTACAACTGCCACTGTGACCTTGACCTTTGAACTTTAATGTCAATAGCGCTTAAGATATTATCCTTCTCTCTGATTCTGCTGGCATTATATGCAGAGACTCAGGGTCAAGTTTTACCCTTCAAACCCACGGTCTTCCGTCTTATGATTAAACCAGAAAGTAAATGTACCATATAATATATATTCAATATCGATCAAACAATTTAAAACGCGTAATCCCTTCGGCATATAATTTTTGAAATACTAAGGCTTTTCTACCTCATGCATAGATTACCTTAGCTGGATTTGGACAAACTTTTAGTAATTTTGGTCCTCAATGCTCTTCAACTTTATTTGGCCATTTATCTTTTTTGGATTCAAGCGTCACTGATGAGTCTTTTGTAGACGAAACGCGCGTCTGGCGTATATACAAAATTTAGTCCTGGTATCTATGATGAGTTTATTTAAATGCATCGTAAGCTGTACACGACGTCTTTTAGACATCGTATGGTTATCGCGCCATCATCGTAATCCATCGTGTAGCCTTCGTAATCCATAGTGTAGCCTTCGTGATCCATCGTGTAGGCTTCAGCTGAGATATGAAGCTTAAATACCCGTCTTCGGTTAACCTTCGTATGTCCATCTTTTGCTATCGTATATAATTTCGGCACCATCGTATAGACTTCGTTATTCATCGTACTTGCTTCGGCCACTTTTTGGTATTTTAACGAGATCGGGACCAACTTCGTACGAACTTAAAATTTTCGCATTCGGGTGTCCATCGTATATAAAAATCGGGACAGTGTGACGTGGGAATAAATGACAACTACAATTATGACTCGTTTTTTTACATTCTTTTTGATTTATTAACAGTTTGAAAGACTTAGTAAAGTTCGTTTAAACCAATCCTTTGTCGGTCGAATGTCTTTTCTGAAGTTCATAACTCATATTTTGGTAAAATAAAGACGATATTGTCATTATTGTATCATTTTGCAATGACACGCATATCGACCAAAGACCAAGTGATAATAATTTGAACAGCTACCTGTTGTTCTTGTTGTTGTTATCGGTTTTTGTCGGCGGCTTACTTATGTAGTAATTGCGCCTTGAATTCATATAACATAAATATTCTGTATATATACTCATTACTTAATTTATTCTTTCTTGTTCTTTCGTAAATCTAAATTGATTTATCTTCACAATGGTTTATAACATGCCTACTTTTGTTGTCGGAATCATCCATAGAAATCCTACCCGTCACCGCCTGACATGTTTCTAAATCGCGAGTTATGTACCTTGTGTTATATAAAGGTATATAGGAAAAAAAATCTGAGACGGGTTTAAGAGATTCATTATAATTCTTCATCATCTGAATCAGATTATATCAATAGGGTAACGGAAAATGATACACTTCTATTTTAAATGTTATTTATACGAACCTTTGCGATTTATGACAACAGAACAATAGCGTTTGCATATTAGTGCTGTTCATGATGTATATCAAAGTCAGTTTACAGAGGATAATGTTTTGTAATAAAGTTAGAACTTCAAGTGGATCTTTAACTTTACAACCTCCAAATATAAATAAATTGATATTCATGTAAGTATTTATAACCTAGGATCAAAATAAAATCACAAAAATACTGAACTCCGAAACTGGAAAGTTCAAAATGTAAAGTCCATAATCTATTGGCAAAATGGCAAAATCAAAAGCCAAAACACACCTAACGAATGTATAAACCTGTTATATTCTTGACTTGGTACAGATTCTTTCTTCTGCAGACAATGTTGGATTAAACCTGGTTTTATAGCCAGTTAAACCTCACACTTATATGATAGTCGCATGAAATTCCATTATATTGACAACGACATAATATAAAAATGTCAATAATAGGAGTACAGCAGTCAAAATTGTGTTATAATCTTATCACTATAAAAAAAACCAAATACATCATAAAGAAGCACACATAGGCATATCAACACAGCTCATTAGCAAAAATTAAAGACAAAAATACAAAAACTTATCATAGCACAATTACACAATGACGGGATAAGTACATAGCCACGCCATACATTTCATGTACTAGTATCAAACGAAAAAATAGAAATGAACTTTATGCGGTTTAAAATAAGAGTTCCCCTCATTAGTCTGCGGGGAGTTGTTTTCAGTTACTTTGAAACGCAGAATTGACAATTCCAGAAGAATTGTGATAGTGCCATTTTATACAGCCTATAATATATGAATTGTGTAAACCTAAAAAAAATGTGTAAGGTGTAATGGTGTATAACATACGGTTCAATGGTAGAAGTGTATGGTGTTATGGTGTTTGGCGTAAGAGAAATGTTGTAATGGTGTAAAATACCATCGGGAATGGTGTAATGGTTTAACGTGCGATCGGGAATGGTGTTAATGAATGGTGTATGCAAAATATTGATCAGAACTGATTTTTTTATTTTATACATTAATTTACAGTATTGTGATAATTTTTTTTTTTTTTAGAATGAATGAATATTGTAATCGCACGCTTTTTTTGAAATTAAATTGAATTACGGTTTAACGTGTTAGGTGTAATGGCACAGTGTGTATGGTGTAATGGTGTGTGGTGAATGGTGTAATGGTGTATGGTGTTAATGGGAATTTTACACAATGTAAGGAATGTATGACAGTATAGATACTTAAGCATTACAAGATGACTTTGAGTAGAGTTTTATTTGTTCCCTTATTATTTATGGTACTTCATACCCTGACATTGGTACCCTTACCAAAATAGACCCTAAAAGAATGACGACGTTGATTTAAGTGGAAAATCCGTAATTCTGCCGATGACAGCAGATGTATTTCAATGCATATTCCTTGACATTAAAACTGTTGACTGTTTTGAAACCAAAAAGGACCTATCTCTAGATTCGCTAACCGTGACAAGGTTACACTGCGACTATTCAATTTTGTTTTATAGTAGATGTGGTCAAGGGGTATACAGCGCTGGACATGATGCTAATCGATTGGGACTGTAGTGTATCAAAGTAGTGCGTAAGGATCCCGTTGTCATCATAAAAATCTAGTTCTAATACTGTTGGGTGTAATTTCTAAATTTCTAAATACATATACATATACATATATATGAATATTGAATTGAAGTTCTTTTCCCAGAAAGAATATTACAATATGGATAAGAGAGTGTTACATCATTTTATTTTTAATATCATGTGAACTTACAAGAATTTTCAAAAGATAGTAACTTACGCAATTACGGATATGTATTTTCCATCCTTGGTGTATTTACTTCGAGATAATATCTTTTATGTTTTAAAATTATTTGTCGGCTTATCAACTTTGTTTTGTAGATCTAGCTCGAATTACCATTGGTTTTTATACATCATGTCCTGATAATTATCTCGATGTTATATCGATGCAAACTGGTTTTCCATATTTTTTATATGTGTTTGTACTTTCCAGTTAAATCACTGTCAACGATGATTTGATTTAGCTTATATACATATCTAACAAGTTATAAAACCTATTCGCAAATTACTCAAGTATAAGCGATGATCCGTCTTATGCTACAGCCTTTTTTCTTTACATGAAGTTCTATGTTTTTTTGTATGTTTATTATCTAATTTCAAATGAAACAGAATATATATCCAGGAGTCACTAAAACTTAAACATTTACCATTTCATAGCTTTAAAACTGCAACATTATTACTGATATGCCATAAGTAACACAGTTATTACATTTGATCAATACAAATGAAAATTTGAGTTGATGGACTGTTATCGATAATCCGTTTCACAGATGATAGCAGTTATGTCCCGAATGTCGTAACTACTATTTCGTCCCCTTTTTCTCGAAATGTACCTACCAAATTAGACTTATAACTGGCTTTGTACTAATATGAGCAACACGACGGTTTTCACCTGTGAAGCATGATCTTCAGAAGCACTTGAGATCACTCCATATATGTTGGTGTGTTGTATGTTGCTCAGTCTGGCTTTCAGTTTTAGCCATGGCGCTGACAGTTAATTTCGACTAAGAGAGCGACCTTTCATCTTCGGAAAAGGGGCAAGGAGAAGGACTTGGGTTATGATTTTGTTTTTCTAAAAAATATATTTCTGATCTCCAATTTGATGACACAAATATTGTGGTCCAGCAGATCTGTCCTAGGTAAAAAAAAAAACGATTCTGAATCCGAATTTTCCAATTAATTTATAGTGTTTAATTTTGAACAAAATAAACTGATTGATAATGTTTTTGAATGATTCCCTGGTATTTGTCGCCTCTTTTGTAATGTAATCAAACCATTCTCGAATACGTATGTTTTCTTGTTGATTAGTTGTAGAAACTAATTAGATTATCCCATATTCTATTTGTACATGGTTTATGTTGATCGTTAGATATAGATCTACATTTTGAATATGTTATATAAAAGAGAGATAAAAGATACCAAAGGGACTTTCAACCTTTTTCTGTTGTTTTTTTTTTGTACTCTTGAAGTTGATGTGTTTGTCTCGGTCCCTCCTCCCTTCCGCTGAATCGATGTATGACTATTGAACAGCGGTGTACTACTGTTGCCTTAATTTACATTTATTTTGTTTATTTCTAGTTATAAATATGAAGAAAGAATACTTAGTCTGGTATCCATGCACATTTCAGGTTTACATCGAAGAGAGGCAAAAAATACCAAAGGGACATTCAAACTCATTAGTCGGAAATAAAATGACAACACTATGGCCAAAAAAGAAAAAGACAATCAGACAAACAAAAGTTCACAAAAAAACAGTATAGAAATCTATAGGCAGACCAACATGAACCCCGCTTAAAAATGAGACATGACTTAAAGAACACTCCATTTATAAAGTATTACCGTACTCGCAAATCTTTGTTTACAAAACACGGCACGTAACCTCACTATACATACATTTAATATAAACAGCAATAATAATGCAAACATCCGCAGAAACCAAAAGACTGCAAACTTTAAATCTGTTCTAAATGGTAATATCGAATGTCCAACCATTTAAGAACCTCTTATTCTTGTATCAATTATATACTCACGAATTTACACTAATTTACACTGTCATATTTTACATGTTTTATTGTATAGATAGTTTTCAACTGCTTTATTACTTATTTTGATTTTGATTTTTAGGTATTGATAATTTCTATATTTTTAGGATATATAAATTGACGGATAAACAGTAACCTGGTCGATAAATGTCATTTAAAATTGTAAACACGATATTATCAAATAGGCGAAGTAAACTGATACAATGCATAAATCATCTGGATTGTAACCTCTTGTGTCTTTACAATAAAACAATTGAACTACTGATTTGACATTTAGATTCGCATGTTTTTGTCCAAAAAAGAAGTTACCAAATAGTATACTAGTACAGTAATCTTATATTACACGTTCTTTTTACTAAGTGATTAACAAAAAATTATTGGAAATGAAATTTTTATAAATTTAGAAAATTTCCTTCTATTTGACATAAAAGCTATTAAAAACGGGGTAAAACCAGATTTAATAGTACAAAATGACGCACTTTCTGAACCTTGTTTCAGGTCACGAAGCGAGGTATTCAAAACATTCTTGGAATTTTATTTATATTTTTTATTTGACTTAACTGTTTGAAGCATCCTTCCAGTCAGCTATGAGATAGTTTTGAAAATATTTCTGTATTGTCATGACGTTTGGGTATGTGTTGTTTTGTTTGTATGAAATTGTACCTTGTTCAGTGGAGAGGACTTGCATATGCATTGCCTGTCGACCTATTCAATCCTATTTATTTGAATAAAATACCGTTCAAACTAAAATTAAACCTACCATAGATTTTACCCTTAAAGTCCGATACAGTTTCGATCCCACGACGAATATTTAACGACAATTTACATACAAGTTTTTTTTCACCGAAGCAATTCAAATACGTATTAAAAGTACCTTTATGTGATACTTTAGGAATAAAAGGGGTCGAACTGAAAAATAAAAACCCAATATTTTATTCTTTGGATAGACACACCTTACTTCTTTTTATTTATTTAAACAGATAAACACAAGCGGATTTTTTAAAAACATCATTCAAATCTTTTTATATTACTATTTTTTTTTGGATTTAATTATTTTTTAATAAAGTTGCATGAGCTTAAGGACATGCGATACAGTTACATGGGAGGTAATGACGTTGGTAACGTAAAATCTTATTTTCATGACGTTGAAGTAAAAACAACTTCATTGTGGCCTTTTATAGCTAACTATGCGGTATGGGCTTTGCTCTTTATTGAAAGCCGTACGGTGACCTATAGTTGTTAATGTTTGTGTCATTTCGGTCTTTTGTGGATAGTTGTCTCATTTGCAATCATACCACATCTTCTTTTTTATATATTCAAATAAAAAAAAAATGCCTTTTTTTTAATACAAAATACTAGTAGCTAGTTTTTAATATAAAACTTACGTAAATTTAGTGTTTTCTCAAGAAAATTCTATAATTTGTACAAATTTAAAAGAAATTTCCTTTTTTTTAATTGTTTGCATCCAGTCAACAATTCGTCGTTATGTCTTCCGTATAAAGTGATTTCAGCGTTATTGAAATGAGATCACTCCCAATCCGTTCCAATATATTCGACCAGCCAAAGTGTTTCGGGTACCTATTAAGATCAATTATATATTTTTAATTTGATCGAGGCCGTACCCTCATCAGCGACTCAAGCCTTGTATATAGGTTTTATTGTTCTTCCTATATGCAGAAATAAAGTAATCAATTGTTATTACACGGCGAGGTATAAGGAGTCGGACACTAGGTGGTCTTATATACATATCAGAAATGATGTTATGCATTTGTTATAACTTTTTAGAGTTATTTCTCTTTTTTCAGTTTAGCAGATGTCAGATATTCTTTGAGATTTTTGTGTTTTTTGTATGCAATCATTGGGGGTCTCTCATAAAGACTCTTAGCGGTTGCATCTCTTTCGATAATATTCCAATGCTTTCTAATTACTCTGTTCAATTGTTTAAACATTGGGTTGTATTTTGTACAAAATACCAAGGGAGCAGTTTTGTTATTGGAGCGTTGTTTATATTTTAAAGCTTCTGATCTTTTAATTGTTGTTGCCTTCGCTATCCAGTTATTCAATTCTTTGCTTTTATAACCTCTTTCTATTAATTTCTGTTTGAAGAAATTAATTTCAGCCTTAGTTTTTGACTCATCACTGGTGCATCTAATTATTCTAACAGTTTCGCCTATAACCAGTCCCTTGAAAACTGATTTGGGGTGCGATTAACTTCGATGCAAATATTGATAATTTTCTGTTGGTTTTCTGTATTTTTGAAAATCTAAAGTCCTCTCTTTCTTAAATTTCTCTCCTTTAAAAACGGTCACGTCTAAAAATGTAATGTGACTCTCGTTAATGTCAAAAGTAAACTTAAGGAGAGGATGTATGCTATTCGATATGTCAAAGAATTCAGTTAATTCTGCTTTAGTTCCTTTGAAAATCAAGAATGCATCATCACGGTACACTGATAAGTGCATGATTTTGTCTCTCATCGTAAACTTGTTTAAAATCTCATTGATAATTTCAAACATCCTGATATCTGTGAGAGAAGGCGAGAGAGGACTTCCCATCGGAACCCCTATTTTCTGTCGAAACAATTCATCATTGAATTCAAAATCCGCTGA
The DNA here is from genome assembly GCA_019925275.1 of Mytilus edulis. Classification (NCBI taxonomy): domain Eukaryota; kingdom Metazoa; phylum Mollusca; class Bivalvia; order Mytilida; family Mytilidae; genus Mytilus; species Mytilus edulis. Next base: position 68,044,540 of record CM034350.1, read on the forward strand.
TCGCAATATGTAAGGATCTGTTAATGAATTATTGTATATGTCAAACACGTGCTCAATATCCATGATTCTATGTTGATTGTTTACTATAAAGGTGACAATCGGTAAACTGCGGCTTTGAAGCACGACAACCAAACAGCTGCCATATGTTCATACCAATACAGACAGAGAATTGTTTTTTTGACGATTATACGATATGGATGAGTAAAAATGATAAACTGCTACCATAGACTAAGTTAATTATATATACATGCAGAGGTTCAAGAATTGGATAAACAAATTGTTTTACCAGTCACTTGTTTCAAATTACTTTAACTGTTATATATAAGGAAAAGAATAATTTTCGACTGTTTTTAAAATTTAAACTGATTTAACTTGAAAATGAGTACCTCTATTTTATTAAATGGCATTATGTAAGATGAAAATTAGTTGTACCAATTTAAACGAAAAAGCCAACGATGATTTTTTTTAATTTGATGAATATGCAGAAACGAACTCCGTTTCTTTTCTAAAATCCTGTAACTATTATTTTCAAAGAAGTGTTATACGTATTAAGAGCATACTATGCCATATTTATGTACAGAAGATTTCATAATGTTTTGACAAAAACCCGCTTCTGTTGATCTGCTGAAAAAAAAAGTTACGGGTGCCTATCCAAAGGATATGAATGAAATATAAATGTAAATTTTGGTTAAATCTCTAAAATTTCTACTCTATTTATTTCTTGTAGTAGCACATGAAGTTATATTTTTTATTACAAATTTGAATTGCTTAGGGGGTTATAACTTGTATGCATACTTACTTTAAACAAATCATCATGGGATTGAAGCTGAATTGTATGCATACAACCAGGATATAAAATTTCTAAAATATTTTTCAATTAACAAAATATATTATGTTAGGTGTTTGAAAGGGCAAATAGTAGAGTAATAAATATTTTTGGATTTAATTTTATGAAAGTTGGGATGATATGCACATAAATTAAACTAATCCATATTTGGAAAGGTAAACAACTGCAATGCTTTACTCTTATATAAACAACAACATATTTTCTCTTTATCTTGAAAAACCACCACATGCAAACAATTTTGACTCGGATGGAGAGTTGTCTAATTGGCACTCATACCACATCTCCCTATATCTATTGCATGCTCATTTGTTAAGCAGTATAGCTATTATAAAAACTGTAAAAAAAGCATATTACAATACAACCAACCTATAAAGGGAAAAAACTTTTAAATCATCCAAAAACAAACATTTGCAAAATCCAATGCATATAATACAAAAAAACGAATCTGCGCAAATAGGAAAGTGAGAAAATAGCGAGTTATTGAACACAAGGGTCCATTTTATTGTGCAGCAAATGATGAAGAAAGTGGGCAATAATTTCGAAGAGAATAATTCGGTATTCAAATACGGTAATATACTCCAACAGATTCAAAACAACCCATACCTGGGAGGGCAGATACCAGAAGACTCGAAGTGGAGCACGCACATTACAGACGTTGCAAAAAAGACGAATTCAACTTTAAGCTATTTCAGAAGGAACTTAAGATACTGTCCACAGAAATCTAAGAAAAATACTTGCATTTCTCATGTTATATCAACAATGGAATACGGTGCAATAGTATTGGACCCCTGCAGAAAAAGCAAAACGAATACAAAAACAAGCAGCACGCTTTATATCAGCCGACAAGAGAAGATGGCTGCGCAACAGACATGTTACCAAACTAGAACTAATACGCACAAGCCAAAAAGTTATATTTTTATACAAGGTAGTTGAGGGGCTGGTTCATGCTATTAATCCAGACGACTTTTTCAAATCAGTCAGACCAAGACGAACCAAGGCGAAAAAATTTGACAATTATCAAGCAACAAACATAATCGAAAAAAGTGAGAAAAAATAAAAGGTGTTTTGATGTTCCCACCATTTAAACTCCGCAACATTCAAGCTCATTCTTTGTGTCTACTTTTATTTCCTTGAACCAACTAGAGGACACTATTGTTAGCGCAATAAGCGGAGAGAGCTTTGAATATGCTATCACAAAACGTCGGTTAATCTACGTAATCATACAGATAAAGATATAAAGAGACTATATATACTAGGTAGCCACTACTGAGTATAGTGTTGTGTCCTACTCTTTTTCAATCCTATTATCCTGGAAATAAGAACAGATTTGTTTTTGTATATTTTTTATACTCAAAAGAAGGACGAAAAATACAAAAGGGACACTCAAACTCATCAATCGAAAATAAACTGACAACGCCATGGCTAAAAATGGAAAAGACAAACAATAGTTTACATGACACAACATAGAAAACTAAAGAATAAACAACACGAACCCCACCAAAAACTGGGGGTGATCTCAGGTGCTCCGGAAGGATAAGCCGATCCTGCTCCACATGTGGCACCCGTCGTGATGCTTATGTGATAACAAATCCGATAAATAGTCTAATTCGGTAGGTCACATTCATGAAACGAAGGGGATTGTAATTACGACGTAAGGAACATATCCGATATTATTTGTGAAACGGTTATTCCATAACGGTCAACCAACTCGTGATGGCGTCCGTAAAATTTACGAAGAGAAGATTTCAACTTCACCATTTGGAACTCTGTCTTAATAGCTTCCTTGTGAGCAACAACCCTTTATCAAGAAAATCATGATTGGAAATGCAAGCACGGGAATATCGTATCAATTGGGAGATATATATCCCGTATGCAGGTGCTGCTGGAATGTTGCTACTTAGAAATGGAAAGTTCATAATTTAATATCTGAAATCATATCTTTTGTCGTAAAGTTTTGTTTTTAACCGACCCTCATTGTCAATTTCGATATATTTCGATATATCAAGATATGAGGACGACTTAACTGTATCTGTAGTATCCTTTATCTCTATTTCGATGGGATAGATGCGCTCCATATAGTCACGAAATGTTGAATTATTTAGTGAAAGAACATCATCTATATAGCGGAAAATTAGGATTTTAGATTTCTCGTTTGAATTGTTTATTATGTCATTTTGTTCATTGTTGACAGTACGGTGACCTATACCTGTTAATTTTTGCGTCATTTTGGTATCATGTGGAGATTTTTTTCATTGGCCAGCATACCACATTTTCTATTTAAAATGTGTCCTTAATTGACGGAAATTCAACCAACGGCGGGTTTTTTTAGCTATAAAAAGTGCAATTCCTTCGACCCGTCAAACTCTCGACCCAAGCTGCGACTCGTCATATAGAGATACTGATTAACACACTATACATTTACAATTCATCTTACAGAATGTAAAAAAAAAAATCTATTGATATTTCATGCTGCTGATGCTGTTTTCAAACAATTTTATATTTTCAGCGGACAGTCGTTTGGGGAAGATATACGAAGGGCGAAAGAAAACTTAGGCAATCAAACTAATAGATCAAAAATGAACTGACAACGCCATGGATAAAAAAGAGTAATTCTTTACATCTAGTATTAAAAAAAGATAACAATTGTTTGGCTAATAAAAATTCTTAACGACACGTATATTAATTATTAGACACTGATTTATCTGACTTTGACAACTTATTTAGATTATATCTTCTTCATCTCTATTAACCTGGCTTTCGTCTTCAATTTCACATGAAAATACTTTAACTCGTCAATATTTCATAAAAGAACAGTATGTTGCAGTGAAATGGAAAAAAAGGGGGTACTTTCAATGCTTTTGATTGTGTCTCTTTTCAACTAGAAAAAATATTTCTTGTAAGCTGGGGAGAGAAGCTGCTACACCATACAATTACACATATAGACATAAAATTGACAGGATATTTCTTAATACCTCCAAATTGTTTGCATGACAATTAAAATTATTATTCATTTAAAAAAAAAACCAATTAAGACCTATTTTCTTTTCATATTATATTGTGAGCCATACGAATTCAATCAATAGTCGTGATCTGAGGTGCTCCGCATGGATGAGCAGATTCTGTTCCGCATTGATTCATACAATAAGACATCACCAAATTCATAAACTATCGGTAATGTAGATCTGTTATCTCTGAAACTTGACCGACCGTAAAATGTTTCAATGTTCCATCACAGAGGATATACGAGACTGATGCCGATATAATCAACATAGATATTGAAACATTGTAACATTTAAAAAACGGTAAAATATTTATTTTATTTTAGCATACGAGTGTCTTTACTTGATAATCATCATTCAGACTCACGTTAAAATGTTTTATATTTCCGTCTTAAACAATAATTTGTAGGCGTAACGATAAAAAACATAGGTGTGTAACATATCGGAAAAGAGACACTGAACCATTGGACAAATAGGTCTGGATAAGATTAAACATATTTTTTGCTACGCTTAAACAGATAAAAGCAGAGGGATTGTCCGTGTGATCTTAAATTGATGAATTACTGATGAGAACAGCCCCAATCTGTACAGCAAGTTAAAGGTTATTATAACCTCCTAAATTTTTCTGACAATCGACAAACGTTTAAACTCATTGATTAAAGTGTTTCAATGTTAACGTTTGTTTTATTTAAAAAAAAAAAGAAAAAAAAAAAGGGAGAGGCAACAATAGAAAACAGCTATGTTGGTCGTAAATTTTTCAAGTGAAATCATATCCTGATTACATATTTAAACCGAGGTGAACACATCAACTATAAGAGGAAAACAACGGAACAACAGAAGCACCGAACTGCACAAAAATAACTAACAAACATGCAAACACCTGCAATGAATTTACGACATAACACACGGACACTACAGACGAAGTAAAACCAATAACATTGGTTTCTCAATGATCTGCAAGTTTATAGTTTTTATTATTTTTAGATTCAAGCGTCACTGATCATGCTGTTGAGTCTTTTGTAGACGAAACGGCATTTTGACGTAAACAATTTTTTCCAAGTATGTATGATGATTTTTTTAAAATATAACCGTACGAAAATATGTCAAAGCTGATTTGTGAGACAAAACAGTGGACGCTTTAGCATTTATTTCATTTTGTGCTCGCTTAACTTCGACTCGTAAGTATTTCATGGATTTCAGGGACAAGACGAAATTAACACGTAGTAGTTGATTCTGCAAAATAGGTAAACGAAAAAGAATGTTCAACAGTGATAACAAGATAGGAGTTTGTAAGATAGTGTCTTGAATCATGCCTTGATAAAAGTCACATTAAAATTTCAATTTCGCCAAGACGTGTCTGCATATTTATATGTTTTACAAAACCAACGTTCAGTGGCATGCATTTAATTCATATTCGATACCAAAACATCAAATTTATAATTAATACTAGATGACTTTATCAAGGAAGGAAAATTGGAAGGTTCTCTTCCACGTGTTGATCTAATGAGTTATCGGAACTACCGTACCCATTCTGAAAATGTTACAATATTTACACATCATTCAAAGTTGAATGTATAGCAAGGGTTGTACTACTGGACGCGAGAAGTCTAAGGGAAAATACATTTTAATATCTCAACAATCGTTGGGTTTACAGTATTGAAGCTATAAATTTCAACTGTATGTCATAGACTATTCACGGAGAGCAATGAATGTATTTATTTGTCATCGAAAGCACGGTTATATATCACGTTGAAAAAGTCTTTTTGATTTTCAATTTTATATATCTAAGAATGTGATAAATTAAAAAAAATATTATACAGTTGTGTCGATTATCAACTAGTGCCTGTAATGTTGTAGCATTCATGCATATGAACTTTTCACAAAATTGAAAACTATTTAAAAATAAATAATACAAAATTTGTATTACCAATTTCAAAACGGTTGAGACAAGTTTAGTTTATAATATTGATAAATTAAAAATATACTTGTCCACTCTGTGTTTTTGTTAGATGTTTTTCTGTTTGTATCCATCTGATGAGGTAAGCATTTTTCAACTAATTTGTATGGTTCTTATGTTGTCCTGTTACATATCTGTCTGAGATTAGGGACAGGGTTGGGCGATGACTATATGTGTTACCCCGCTACATTATATGTGTGTCTGTCAAAAGTCAAAAGCCAAAAGCCTGTAAATGAGTGGTTGTTTATTGTTGCTGTTGATCATGTGAGTTGATTGTTTATTGTTTTGTACAGTTCTTGTATTGTAATGTTACACCACTGTCCAATGATTAGGGTAGGGTTAGGCGCCCACTTAAATGTTCAACCCCGCCATATTCTGTATGTGCTTGTCCCAAGTCAGAAGCCTGTTATTCAGTAGTTGTCGGTTGTTGCTGTGTTACTTATTTGTTTTTCATTCGTTATTTTGTACACAAATAAACAATTAGTTTTCTCATCTGATTTTTTAACAGTTGTCATTTCGGGGCTCTTCATAGCTGACTATTCAGAGTGGACTTTTTCCATTGTTGAGGGTTGTACGGCGACCTATATTTGCTAATTCCTGTGTCATTTGGTCTCTTGTGAAGAATTGTGTCATTGGCAATCATACTACATCCTTATTCTTATATTGTTAACCAAAGTTAATTTCAAATTATAATAATCCTGGTATCAATGTAAAACTAAAACTAAAAAATACATAGTATGGGTCATATATATTGAATATTATGTTGATTTAGTAAATATATGAATACTTTGTACAATTTATAGAAGGTGAGCTACAAGTAAAATAGTATATTTTGAAACTGAAAATGCTCTCATATACACAGCAATTAAAATAGATTAGGATTTTGGTAGTCGGTTTCATTACGGACACGTTTCTACTGTAGGGCAATGATCACAATAATCCTTTTCTAAACTGAAGCAAAGACTACTTGGGCATGCATTGACGTATGGTTCATTCCCTACACAAGTCACAAATCTATGACAGGTTGTCGGATGGTGATATTTGTTAGTTGTGGTAAAGTTATAATTCTGGTAACAAAAGTCGTCTGAAATTATAAGTTTAAAGTATTTGCATGATAAAAAAATCATCGGTTATCAGAAATTTAATATAAATTGAAAAGTAGACAGACATTTTGTGTGATTTCTGCAATTTGAAATATTTCCAGTAGAAGATTTGATAAACATATACATGTATTAGCAATGCAAAAACTCGAAAGTAAAATCAAAAACCATAATGAGAAGTACAACAAAAATAAGCATAAAGAAGATATAAAAACAAACAACACCAAATCGCTTCATAAACACGTGAGATTTGGTTGCTCTTTCGAGTATTTAGGCAGGATACTATATTGATAAAATCTAGTTCTTTATTACACATTCAAGTTTACTTTGTTAACCTCTGACCTGACAATATCAGGTAACGTTTATAACAAATAAAATCATGAGACGTTGTTCACCTCAGTAAAAGCTAAGTGTTTGTATGTCAATGTAGATCAGCCTAATATATTATACAAAGCATGTAATCATTTCATCGGAATGTTAGTGTAATCAAACTCGATAGTGGAGTGACAGATCAAGAAAAAGGTGCTTGTTTTACGACTTTAATGGAACAGCATACCTGCAGGCTATTTCGCAGAGCCAACACCTTAAGGTAACTTTTCGCCCGGTCGTAGACATTTTCTGCGTTGCAGTTTTGTATGAAATGGAAAGAAAAAAGACATTTGGATTTTTTTTTAAATTTCAAAATTCGAAAAAAAAATGAATTTTGTCACTTTTTTTTTTGTCTTTTAACATATGATTTTGCATTTTATACAGATTTTAATTGTTTATTTATATTGTAAAACTATAATAGTTTTAAAACAATTCTTATTTTTTTTCCATTTTCACTCAGTTTAACGAAAGCACACTCTGTATTATTTTAACGAAGTTGTTACAACATTTGTAAATTTAGATTACATTGATAATTTCATGATTTTCCGAATTTAAATGTCTTAAACTTCCTATTTTAAAGTTTTGTAGCCATTCCAAATCAGAGTTTTTAATAAACTAACTTTAATGAGGATTTTTAACTTTGCATTATAGATCAATGAATATGATATGGACTTCCTCGTTATGCTGATGCTCATGGAAAGATTGAAGTAATGCTTCTGAACTTCCCGTCGACAAACTGCGAAAGGTCCTGACAATAACAGAATCAATTCTTGCTTTAAAAAAAAACTTGTTTATCCCATTTCATCTCGGTTTGGCATTACAATTACTCTATGAGTTTGGCTCTATTTTTTTTTAATTGAAAATCTAAACTCTCATGGTTTTTGTGCATCCTATTCTGAAGTACGTAGATATCGGACTACTTTTTGGAAATAGACAGGATCCAAAACATGTCCTATGTACCTTATGGTATTGCTCTATTTAGAAAAGGTGGTCGTATTATACAGGAGGGAGCAGAAAATATTGACATAAATGCGGAGACAATCAATGGTAAAACACATTTCACTCCATGGGTAGAGTTGTATTTCAGTATCAAAACGAATCATCAAACGCCCACATAAGTTCCATAAAGGTGAAACGGGGACTAGAAAGATCTTTGACGTTGAAAGATTTGAATACAAATATTATGACATGTTTACCTTTCGACAAGCCAACAGAACGATATGGACCTCCTCGTTATTCTGATGTTTACGGGAAGATTGTATTTTGTTTCATGGAAAATCTAGATGTATCTGTTCTGTCTTTGAAAATTCTGCGCTTATAATTTGATACACCAGACGCGCGTTTCGTCTACATAAGACTCATCAGTGACGCTCAGATAAAAATAGTTAGAAAGCAATAAAAGTATAAAGTTGAAGAGTATTGAGGACCAAAACTCCCAAAAGTTGTGCCAAATATGGCTAAAGTTATCTATGTCTGTGATAAGACAATCCTTGTACTAGTATTTCTAATAATTAATACTTTTGAAAACGGTTAATTTATAAAAATGACCATATAATTGATATTAATGTCAACACCTAAGTGATGAATACCCTCTTCCGTTAAGTGTTTAAACACGGGAGATCAGGAATCGCAGTCAACATTGGAAGTGCATTTATCACCTCATTGTATGATCCGAAGGGAAAGTCCATGTATCTTCATGATGATCTAAACAAGCTAAGGGTAGAATATTCCGCCACAAAGGACGCCAGGATCTTGTGAAAATTCCCCCATGTGAAAACTCATTTTTACAGCACATCCAACGAGCAATGCTTCAAACGCAAGTTTGGATGAATTCTCATATTGCTAAACCAGTGATCATACTTTCCAAAGACTCTGGTTGGCAAGAGGCTAAAAACGGTTTGCTCTCGGTTTTCTTTGAGGGACCTATGTCAGTAGATTTCCTTCAAGACCTTGTTTGTACGTATGCGTGCAAGGGAAAAACAGCTTGCAATAAAAACTAAGTATGCAGCCAACAGAAATCCGCGTGTACCAATATTTGTCCATGTGAAGGGTCTGATGGTTGTAGAAATTATTTGACTCACGGAGCAATATTGGAAGAAGACGACGATGAAATTGATGACTGGTGTCAGGTTTTCGAAAGTTGTCATGCCATTTGTTAAAACACCCCCTACAACCACTCTGTATGAGGGGTCCATGTGTGCTTTTGTATGGCAAATGCACATAAAACCTAAAAGTTCATACAGCTAGAATATACGCTGAAACTTTAGTCCATCATTTAACTCATTTGATTTAATTGCTTTGTGAAATATTTGTGACTGGCAATAACTATACAGCAAAGCAAATTGGCTTCGATTCTTTTTTCAACAGCCGTCACATTCAGAAATATATCTGTAAAAAATTGAGAGTCGGTTGTTGTTCCATCTTCTGTTTTCTTAATGTTGTTAGTCTGAATTCCCTTACAAATGGGCGTTTGGTGGTTTCATTATTTTCAAATTAAGTTGAAAATAAATGTCACCGTTTATTTCATTATAAATTTCTTGATTAGTAACATTTCAGATATTATTTGGAGACTTTTTATAACCTCTTGTGAAATAAATTGACAATAGTGAAAAACTCAATCACTAACATTTGACCTTATTTTAAAACAAATTGCACCATATTTCAATTCTACGACCAGGCAAAGATTAAAGAATAAACATTTCTTTTTCCAAAAAGTCATAATTTAGCCTGCAGGTAGGGTGGTCCATTAAAATTGTTGGCTTAGTCACTCCACTACGAACAATATACTCACAAATAAATACTTTTTTCTTGTAATTTCATCTGTCCCCAAACAACCTCTCATTGTTAATATTTATGTCACGTGCAATATGTTTAACATGACTTAAAATTGTTATCTTGTTTGAATATCCTAGTATTCTAGCAAACAAGGTAAAATATATCGTAAAAGGCTAACCATCTAAATACAAGATGTCGGATAGACTCTGTTAAAAATGATGAACGTTTAAATGCATGATTTTTGTTATCGTATACTAACTTCAAAATACCTCAACCAATTGTAAAGTGCCGGTAATGCTTACGGGTGCGGGAGTTTCTCGCTACATTGAAGACCCATTGGTGGCCTTCGGCTGTTGTCTGCTCTATGGTCGAGTTGTTGTCGCTTTGACACATTCCCCATTTCCTTTCTCAATTTTATTCTGATCATTTGAAGTCATGATAGACCAAACGTTTGTTTGATTTTATTGTTTTGCAAAACACAACCTATCAAATATCAATTTATTCTTACCAGAAACCAGATAAAGCATTTCAGGATTAGAATATGCCGGCGAATCATCTGGATTGAGGTCGTTGGTCAATTTACATCTAATTGTTGCATTGTACATTACCGTAGTAAAACCAATCCAAAACTTAAGGACTCTTGTAATTCCACAGTTAACTGTTGAGTCTGTTTTGGTTGTATAACTAGGAGATATTGTTTGATAATTTGAGGCTCCTGCCAACCGTATCTCAACCTCTATGTTCTCTGGTGGATTGCCAACATTACCAGTACAAGTATGGAGATTTGAAATTCTTGGAGAAGTTAGACCAACTATTTGATCAGCGTGTACTGTCATATTAACTGTTTTCTGATGTAAAAGGAATATGATTTTTTTTTCAGAATATGAAATAATATGAACAGAACAGAATATGTGTTAACTTTTATGTCAATTGTCTCTGGTGAATAGTTGTCTCATTGGAATTCATACCATAACTTCGTATTTTCATATTTACACGATCCTTTATTTAACGGTTACTAATTTGGTACATTGTTTTGATAAAGTTAATCATATACAGAAAATGGGCGGAAAGCTAGTCAAGTTTAGTCGAAATATGACATTTTCCACAAAATTGAACACTAATTGATCATTGTTCATTTCATCACTGGTTTATTTGCCTTATGTTTTCGAAATTTTGTGAAATACATGTACTATGATTCAATACTTTAATTTCGATGGGTGTTAATTACATTTACTCTGTATACCCGTTTAAAATGTGTAATTTAGACACCTGGTTGTTAAACTGAAATACAAGCTACATTACCATGGTTACTTTATTGGCATATTACCTTTTGAAGGGTTATCGCATTTGCACAGGAGTCATCTAAAAAAATTAGAAATTGAAAAAAATGAAATTACGCGTAATCATATTTTTAATATTGTATAAAAAACGAAACATTTGAGTAAACGACACATTTAAGTGAGAAAACTTGTTTTATATATTTATTGTTTTAAGCGAACATGTCTATAATTTCAACATTCTATGCAATGCAGTTACTTCATTTTGTATTGAGTGTTGTTGGTACACACGATTACTTGGTATTCTTATGCCTAAGAATCAGACTCACTTATATGTAAAATATGCTTTAAAAGTTAAAACTCTTTAACCAAACGTGGATTTAAATTAATCATAGAAACTAATATATATTCCTACGAGGAATATTATTGAATCAAATACGTTAATTTTCTTTATATAAAACAACAGATGAAAACAATAAAGACACGGAACAGAGATTCAATTCGGTTTAATATATTAAAAGGCATTACGGAAATATTGAAAATTTGATCTTGCATCTGGTATAGCTACAAAGTTTTAAAACTATTTTTTATTTATTCGGCTATTAAGTTACTTTATAAAAACGTGTTCGTGTATTATACCTTCTTCTTTCATTTCTAAATTCTGATTTTAATAATGTGTTCATCATTTCAAACAAATTTGGGTAATTTGTTATTTTGGTTCCATGAAATACATTAGCTTATCTTGAAAACAATCTGCAAAATAGATATGCGCATTAAATTAACATAAGAAACGAGGACTAGCAAGATGTGATGCTTCTGTTTTCTTAAACACCTATTTAATAGTTTTTTAAGCCATCGTTTTCTTACTTGTTGCTGGACATGTAACGTCATTGCAAGGACTGCACACTTCTACGTTGTATATTCCAAAACAATGGTTGTACTGACAGGCCCGACCATATGGTACTTTATTCTGGCACTCAATGTAATAATGACAGTTTGTAGGATGTACACGATGGCTTTGGGATACAGTGTTATCCTTACACGCATCACCTGAAAGAAATTAATCACCTTAAACATGCATAAAATATCATTATAACTTGACGATTTGTTTTTCTTAGTCAAAGAAGGATAATAAGAATTATGTAAAGGTCTCGTCTTCCATTATATGTGCAAAATAGAGGGAAAACGGTACTATTTATTCTGCCATAGGCGACAATATTAACATTTTCTAAATTTACCACTTTTTAAGATAAAAACCTGGATAAAACAGTTATATGTTGTGTTAGTACTTTATTATTGTGTTTTAAAAATTAAAGCCAAATAGTATCATGACCAACTTCCAACGGAGCTTGTTTATGTTATCCATGCCCACCGTCATTTTGCACCAAATTTATGAAATTTTGCAAGTCTTTTCGAATAATTCTCTAGAAAATATTTCAATAGGTTTCAAAATTTATATTGTAAATATACACACTGCAGTTATTCATAGAGAAATAAAAAATATATTGTACCCTTACATCCAATCACAGCGCTCTTAAGTTGACTTCCTACGCCCTGTCTTGGGTACACAAAAGGCCAACCTAATGCTGGGAAAATTAAATACTACCGTTTTCCCTATACTGTGACATAAAGATATAAAGAATTCTTATTACATTATTAATGCAATACTGGGCATTTCATTTAAACAGATAAAATGGACAGTTCCATTCAATTTGTATTCATTTTATCAAAAATTTACAACAAATGCACAAATTCAAAATTTTTCATACTAATCTCCATTCCATGCTTTAGTATATGCCATATTGTGGTTAAAAATTTCAGAGCTTGTTATAAAATCTGTTATTCTGTGTTGAGATGATGAAAACAAAGATATTAGACACTTTAAACATTAAATATGCAAAATACTCAGCTGTAAAGTTCCCTTTGTTGCCTGTATTAATCAATGAAAAAGCTGAATTATGTCCCTTGGGAGTATTAATTTCCAACAAAAGTCCTTTCAAACAGTAGGAAATGAAAAATTATTTATGTCTGATATAATAAAAGAAAGAAACTATAAAATGAAGCACTTTTGAAATATTTGCTGCATGAATTATCAAGAATGTGAACAATTCTTTACACAGGAGAGTATAAATTCTATGTAAATTTAGCCTCAAGTGGGCATCTTTTTTTCTTAGATGAACAATTCTTACACTGAAAATGCTTCCAATGTGACCAAATATTGCCTAATTGTATAAACAGAACAAACTAAACCAGACAATTTCCCATTTTAATAGATTATGTTTACATAAATACCCAAGTGATACATTTAGGGAATTACGCAGCAAAAAAAGGCAAACATTTCAGTAAAAAATATTTGTCGCGACTTGAATTCTGGTGTTTCCAATTGAAAAAATCATTGCGAAAGGTGAAATCAAATACAAAAGAACTATAATATGGTGCATTATACACAATATAGTTAGTACTGACATCCTAGAATAAAGTTTTATATCATTACCAATCAATTTGACCTATTATGATGACTCAGCACTTTTCTCAACACAGTATTGTTCTCAGTGAAAAATTTCTATTTTTTGTGATAAAAATCAAATGTACTAATCAATAGCTTCAAAATAGTATAACAGAATTGAAGTCTGGGTAACTTTGATTTCCCTTGCTATCTTCAGTATAGGGAAAACGGTACTATTTATTCTGCCATAGGCGACAATATTAACATTTTCTAAATTTACCACTTTTTAAGATAAAAACCTGGATAAAACAGTTATATGTTGTGTTAGTACTTTATTATTGTGTTTTAAAAATTAAAGCCAAATAGTATCATGACCAACTTCCAACGGCGCTTGTTTATGTTATCCATGCCCACCGTCATTTTGCACCAAATTTATGAAATTTTGCAAGTCTTTTCGAATAATTCTCTAGAAAATATTTCAATAGGTTTCAAAATTTATATTGTAAATATACACACTGCAGTTATTCATAGAGAAATAAAAAATATAATTGTACCCTTACATCCAATCACAGCGCTCTTAAGTTGACTTCCTACGCCCTGTCTTGGGTACACAAAAGGCCAACCTAATGCTGGGAAAATTAAATACTACCGTTTTCCCTAGATTATTAAAGCAAGATGCTTTAGAAATGTAAACGGTATATAATTAGGGTGTGAGTATATGGAACACGCCACGCCAACGTTTAGATTTACGGTGCAATAGCTAATATTTCTAATATAAATGACTTTAAAAAATAAATGTCATTGTGTTGTTAAATTATGTTTTACTTATAAGTTTGAATGTCCCTTTGATATCTTTTGCAATTGTTTTCAATAACAGATGTTATCCATATCAACGATAGTATAAAATGTTAAAATTGGTCGACGTATCATGTACACAAGTAATCTTACCTGGTATAAGTGAAATAGTTTCATTATTTGAATAAAATGCCGAAGAGTCCTGGAAGAATGAATTCATAACTTTGCATCTGATTATAGCCTTCTCCATATCAGATGTAAATAGTATCCCAAATTCTATTTTTCTATGAATTTCGCATGATGTTTTGTTGTCCTGTGAGCTTTCAATTGTAACATCTAATGTTCTGAATTCTAGGTCTCCTGACTTCATGATTTCAATGTTTAGATCGCCTGCTGGATAGCCAATGTCGGCTTGGCAACTATGAAGAAACCAACTTCTGTACGTTCCAAGATTAGCAATTTGGTCAGGACTTAGTTGTAAAATCGTATTACCAGTAGGCGAACCTTTAAGCAAATAAAAAGATACATGTTCTTTATCACAGTCAAAAAGATAAAAAAAAAAAAACCAACACAGATATAACAAATTTGACTTCAAATGAATATTTTGAACAGACAAATATATCAGTCGAACTGAAATTGACAGGTTCGGAACGCGAATTGCGATCTGAGACGGTCTTTTTGATCTGAACACCTCTTTAAACAATAAAAAAACAATCAATAATTAAGTAACTTTTTGTCTTTCATATAATTTGAGATCTTATTACTGTAGTAAATTTAGTCCTGATTAAACAATTCCCTTGCAGACAATTGAGATATGTTCTGTCTATGTTTAGGAAAAAGTAAAATAACAAAAATACCGAACTCAAAGGGAAAAAAAGAATTCCTGAAAGTAAGGTAGCTGTTATAAACCAGTGCCCATTAACATCACTTAGAAATGATGAAACAACTACTGAACAGTACCAATTTAAACGGAAGTGATTGTTCAAAACAATAGTGAATTTTACGCAGTGGATCAGACTGAAATTATAATGAAGGCAGAAGATGACTTAACAATTTAGTGGTCAGACTTTTCAGGTGACGTGATGATCAAAATGAGTGGAAAGTATCAACTATTCGTCACTTAAGAATAATAATAAGGCCTTTTCATGTTTGCATTATATACACTGCACATTTAGCAACACGAGAGAAAATAAATACGAACTGACAAACACCAATAAAAAAAAAACCATTTTGAAAGACCTTATAATTAGGTTAAGAAACAGAGACCTAACATCAGTTGCCTTGGAAGGGTTAGATATTAAGACACATTTCGAAATGCTGATAAAAGAAAACTCGATGTTATTTGGCCCATACCACGCAACAAAAGCATGTTGTTTTTAATTTAAGATGAACAGTATTTTAATGTTAATACTTGGTTTGAATTGAATAAATTTTCAGTTTTACCTTCTTACCCGGTATCACAGAGAATGATTAAAAGTCACTCACATGTGAGTCAACTGGGCATTAATCGAATTCGTTGGTGTCACAATATAGGAAAAAAGAGGACAGCATATGGCTAATCATCTATCAATGGTGGAACATATCAGTGGTATTTCTGACATATATTTTGTAACTTTATTCACATTTTCGTAAAGGTGACGTCGACTTTAGCATTGAGAAACAATTTGTTTAATGGCTTTTATATAAGGAACTTCAAATTCTATCTAGAGTCCTTTGTTCGAAATGTTATAATGTCTTCTAAAAACAAAGAGGTACTTACAGTAAGATTGTGTTGTTAAACTTGGTGCTTGCGATGAGCTAATCTCTAAAAGAAAAGGTATACAATGGTTGCATTACAAAAGATAATTTTCTTTTTGAGTATGGAAAAATAACCATGATTCCATGAAAAGTGCTATACCTCAAGAAAAGCACCAATGCCCTTTTTGGGAACATTGAAATTGTTACAAGATAATTGGTTAATGTAAATTAGAGTTATCGTGCAGAGTGGTTTTTTTTAAAGAACGGACGGAGTAAGATAGTATATCATACGTTAACTCTTCGATAGGCAACAAAAAGGAACACCATATATTGAATAAAAGCTTATCTATAACATACTCTATTGAATAAACTGTTTAAAGATGTTACTAACACAACATTTCGATTCTAAACGTAGCTGGTACCTTTTGTTGATGTTATTTCTTCGTCTGTGAATGTTGTAAGTGAAGAAGCCGGATTGGTAAACGTCTCAGTTGATGCTTTCTCACTGGTAATGGTAACAAGCGTACTTGGTTGTGACACTGGTACAGTTGATGTCCTATACATGGTTGTCATCGCTGTCGATGTTTCTGTTGTCAAAGAAATAGTTCCGTCGTCTGATATACATTAGAAATAACACATATTATTGTTTGTATTTTGTTACTTCCTGTTGTTTTGCAACATTTATATTTCTAAATAATATAAACAGACTTTGTTTTTACATGAATTTGAATATTATCTTTTTTTATATATTTTTGACAAGAATTATATAGTTTACGATATATCGATTAACAGCATACAATTGATCGAATGCAAAAAGAATATTTGTTAAGGTTTGCAAACGAAATCATAAAATCTGTAAAAAGAAAAACGCAAATTCAAGGGCAATAACTCCTGTATGGAGTCGAGAAATGATTTCGGTCATTCGATTTGTTCGTAGATCTTATTTTGATCTTGTTTCTTCAATAGAGTTGGTTAAATGGTTAACACTTGTCATTCAATATATTACAAAGACTCCAATAAGGAGTAGATTGATGATTTAGGTACATCTGGTATAACATGCGAGGTTTGAATAATGGCTATTTTCTTTATCATTGCATATTGAGCAAAAGGAAGTAACACTTAAACAATATTTTAAAATCCGTATATATTTTTTGTATATCTTGCAAACGAAAAAGTCGCACATTTTGTTTTTGGGGGTTTATTTTGTGGTTATCAGAAACTCATCTTAAACACTATGACTCAAATTTTGTACACCAGACGCTGTGTTTTTGTCTACAAAGGAAACACTAGTGAGGTTGAAGAGCACTAAAGATCCCATATTCCACATATTTGTTTCACATGTACAATGTTCGTTTTGTAGACGATATTTCATGATTTTTTTTAGAGTTGTAAGTAAAGAAGACCGTGGTGAGGGAAAACTGTTGTTTCCGCTTTCGTACTGAATTTCGTTTCTAAAAACGTACGTGGCACAATTGTTGACGTATCCATGGTTTTGGTTGTTATCGTTTCTGTCAAAGAAGTAAGTTTATCATCTGAAATAAAGTATGTAGAAAAACAGCCCAACAGATTTCAGTTTAATTTCTATTTTTCATTCACTTGTTACCTTGGCATATGTAATAATTTGTTGATAAAAAAAAGTTCAATAAACTGATATTCCAATCAAGCTGTCTAGAATTGATTTCTGGAATATTTACATTTTCAATTTTTAATTTCTTTGAGAATATATGATGCTACCGCTAGCATAGCTTACATATGTGAGTCAATTTAATAAAGACTCTTAAAATTGATCATGCTCAAGATAATGAAAATCTTTTTGATACCACTGGATACACACACGTACGTATAGTAATTTGAAATATTGATTGCAAAGACAATTTAAAATATACAAACCTTCACTGAGATTTCTCAGAATAAAAAAATACACTCCAGAGCCAAAGGCAGATAGTAGTATAACTGTAATCGTAATAAGGACAATAATTCTGCAAGGTGAACAAGGTGAGTATTTCAATTTCTTGTGTTTTTCTTTCTTATGACTGTTTACTGGTTCCTCTACCTAAACAGTAAAAAGCCTTTTTATTCCCATTAGCCAAAATGACAGAGAACGTACAGGCAAACAAGGGATAATATTTCGACGCGATCAATTAGAGCCACTGTGACACGTGGCATTCATAGGATATTATGGTTCTTCAACAAACCGATCCTGGATAGTAAGTATAAACAGTTGGAAACCCGGTTGAAATAGAACGAAAGATTCGAAGCTCTTTGTTAGAGAAGGCGATTAACATGATTAATGCTTACTGTAATGTTTACTATAGTGACAAAAAAATTAAAAGTTAATAGAAACAAACAAAATTACAATTTTCGTCTCAATTACGAAGTGTTTTATTTTAAAAACACCATCGCATAAGTTTTCAATTTATCTAGTACATAGTTAAGCAAAACAATTATATATCAAGTCGACGACATGGGTATCTTTCAAGTTGGATGTAGAAAATGCATAACCTCCGATTTTTTTTTTAAAATTTACCACGGACGGAAAACATATCAATCTATTAGTTCAGAAATTTTCGTGTCTGCCCTTCCATTATGTGACTCAAGAAAAAAATCCAAAATATGGGTAACAATTGTATCGAAAAGAGAATCGAGTGCACCTTTTTATGTTAGGGCGTGTTCGAGTTGAATATTTTGTCTTGATATCGTACAAAGCAAGAATATTTCATACATCGTTTCGCTTCAGATTCTATCATTTTTATATATCAAAGCTACAGGTTGACTTTATAATATAAAAAAAACACAGTACTAAAAGATGAAATATATGGGTCAAGTGAAATACCTATCTAATGAATCACAAAAACTGAGTAGGTGTGTTCGAATAGCTATTTATTTTACGGAAAGTACTTGACGACAGTCTTTCAAGTTGAATGATGAAAATACATATCTTCGAAAAATTATAATTTTTTGTGTGTAATAACCAGGGTTTATAGTCTTCAACCACTAAAAAAATCTAGTCTGCCCTTCCACGAAACATTTAATTAGAATTTTTTTAAATGTTTATGAAGTTTCGAAAATTCCACCTGACAACCGATCAAACAATAGTTTTAAGTTTAATCAATGCAGACAAGATCATTATCTGATGCTCATTAGCTAGTTGATACATTTGTCTTTTAAAATATAACTGACATATAAGGATCGTAATGGTGCAATGTGGATAAATTTATCGGTTTTCGAGAGCAAAATAGGCAGCGCGTCATCCCTACAATGGCTTCCATTTCTACGATTTTTAAACTGGCGTAATAGGGAGATAATTTTGACGAAGTAGAGTCCTGACTGTAAACGCCCGACTTAGTTTGTTATAAGATCACATGTCTCACACAATGAAACTGGTGCTGAAAGCTTAAATCTAAGGTTATACGATTGTTGGTTGATTTCATGACTATTTCATCTGTACATTCCTGTTGCTGATTTAAAAGTTTCTGCCTATCTATAGTAATTTGTAGTTATCCTTTATGTGAAGACTTCCTGATGTGAGTCGCCTGGCAGATTTTGTCACAAAAGAGAGATTTATTTTACCACTTACATATTCTCTTTGATCAAAACCTGTCTGATCAGTACATGTAAGTGGTGCATGGCGTTCTAAACATATTCGTTTCTTCAGGTTTTATCTACCTTTTTTTTTATTATTTTGAAGATAATAAATAATACCTGTAGTTACCTGATGTTCTTTTTCATTTGTGTTGGAGAGACGGTATCGTATACATTGTTTAAATTAAATAATTTAATTGAAAGATAGCAATGGACCTCGAAGTTTCCGTGTAAAGATCTTTTGTAAAATTAAACGCTGATAGACGACAGACTAGTATGGAGGCCAGGCAGTTAGAATTATGCCCACACTGGTAAATGCGAGATAAAATGATACACATATCATATTTATTTTACCACTTACATATTCTCTTTGATCAAAATCTGTCTGATCAGTCTTCCAAAATAATGTTGATTCTCCTATTTCTGAATAGATGCGAATATCATCAACATCAGTAAGTTCTCCTTGATTTCTATTGTTATGTCTTCTTTCTCCTTTGTATATAATGTATTTACCCCCTTTTGAATCGGGAAGTTCGTATGATACCTTATCGATTTGCGAATTACTTCTGACGGATCCTTGTACACTGCGGTAATCACGATTACCTTGGTCGGAAGATGATCCCGGTTCATACCCATGGCAAGGCTGCAAATATCCATGAAGTAGCTGTCGTCTTCCGCAAATACCCGGAGGTAGAGAAACCTCATCATTGTATGAATTGTTACCGAATCCAACAATACTTCTTTTATCGAAACTTATCTTTTCATATGGGAACTCCATTTGAAGTCTCTAACTAATAAATGCGTACTGCAGTAATGCAGAATGTTTTAGCACATTAATATGAAATTTGAGTCTTTTGTGTAATAATAGGAATAAAATTCAGATATGTTATATAATAGCTTCATACAAAACACGGGATGATATTAGTATTTTTACCGTAATAAAATGTGGGACTAAATAAGAACCATGGTGCATTACTATATTCGATGCATATAAATAGAAAGATCATCATAGCGCAACTGGATCCTTTATCAAATATGAAAAAAATATCGGTTCACGTTTCATCTTAACATTTTACGCATTTATTTTAAGTTTCTTTTTCATTTTGAACAGAAAAATGTTAAACTAATTGGTCATGTTAAAAACGAAAATGAAAAATAATTAAAACAGTGAAAACAAAATAGAATAAACGAATGAAACAGAAAACATTTTCCATACCCCTTAGCTTAGAGCTTTAACAGCTGATTATCCGTTCCCTACTTTCCCGAGAAGCCAGTTTGTCATCATTGGAATGATATGAATTATACACTTTAGTTTTAAATGTTATAAAGATATCATGACAATTTATAAAATGGTGTATACAAAGTGCGTACCTTGACTATTAAGCTTCATACATAACGCTCAGCAATACTATAAAAACTCAAGTTACAAGTTCCAAACAATGGTCCTCAATGATGTTTACAGTACTGTGTATATGTATTTGCTTTGATGGTTGTAAGCATACATTATGCAGTTTAAAAAAAAAAGAACCTGGTTCTGAAAACTGGTCATAGTATCATACGTTGTAACTATCATAGTTTCAGTGATAAGTGAGTGGCAGACCAAGAAATCATAAAGGGGGAAAAGGGGGGGGGGGGTGTTACTGTCTGCCAAACAGTGGACCCGCGCCAGTCATGCTTCAGTCATTCCCTTAATAATCAACAAAATTTAAAGACAGTTAAATATGCAAGACGTGACATTTAAATATTCTAACCATTTAAATACAGACCAGCTTTTATGTAGTTCGAATAAAACTGTGATATAACACTAGATAAATTCTTATCAAAAGGTGCCGTAAAAACCATACTATACTCTTTTTCTTTTACACAATTTTGCTGAAACGTTCTGGACAAGAGATATATATTTGAGGTAAACAAAATATATAAGTATCGACCCATTTATGGGTTATCTATTATTATATATCACCAAAAAATGTGTAAAATACGTGTACAGAAGGAAACAGTCTCCTTTCGCCTAGTTCTTGTAGATTCATAATGAATGCATTTGACTTACTCGGAATAGCAATTTCCATCATTTGCTTATCTTGTTTAGCATTATAAGTTTATTCTCTATTTTTTTTTTTGAGATATTATTGGATTATGGTAAAAACAACTAAGTGTGATCGTTTCAGTTTATTGTCAAAAGTTATATATGTGTGTAAAACAAATTATAAGAAAGTAAAGATAAACACATGCACTGTATATATCATCCAGATTTTGACTAGTTGAGAGTTTACAACTAAAAACAAAAACGCCCCACATACTGTCTGTGTTACCGCATGCCGTTTAAATGTCCACTTCCTTGTCCAATGAGTACTAATGTTTTCAGAATATTTATAGACTGTAAAATGATCCTTGTAATTTATTATAGGAGATAGCAATCTTAATATGTTCTGAACATTCATTCAATTTAAACATCATTAATTATACTAAAAAAATATAAAAAATATGATTTTGTAACGGATTAAACAATTCAAAGTGACAGGGCATAATTCTAGATTTATTTAATAAAATGAATACAAATAATTTTGGAAACCCCCCGATTTTCTACATTACGACTATCAATTAATTTCAAACTCCTTTTAGTCTAAGTGCAAAGACACTGGAGTTCAGAAGTAAATCTTAAGGACTGCATATTTTAATATTGTTATCCGTTGAAGGGAGATACGTACTTAACCAGGCGACCATTCGGTTTAGGGGAGGCACCTACGCGTAACACTACATGTATCGTTTCAAGTGATAATACAATTGTTTTTTTATTGCAAAACTTCTGTGAAAATCTCATTTACATATTTCATGCATATAGAACGTTACCTTTTACTATATTTTCTTTGACTATATTTAAGAATCGGAAATTACGCAAAGATGTTTGTTCTGTTGTAAATAAACAAAAACAAAAACAACAACAACGTAAAGCATTGTTCTAAATTAACCGTTTTGGCTACTACTCTATAATCACGGTTAATGTGTTTGAATGTAACAATTTGAACATGTATTCTGTATCGTTTGTAAGTTTAAAAGTTTTGAGAATTATTTCAAGATATGTTTCATTAATGCATTGAATTGCCGTCAGCTTAATATGTTTTGTGAAAGGATGTATCATAACGTTGGGTTTATATTATGCTAATCGATTGTTGGTTGATTGATGCTTGCTTAACGTATAGTGTCAACTATTACATGTGTGTTCATAACGATAATGCATTGATCATAAATAATTTAGGTAGGTCCTGTTATAGAAGACATCCGGAATGAAAGTCGTGGAAATTTGGATTGTCACTCGAAAATTAGGATATATTGAAATTGGATAGGGACAGAAATTGTACCTTACAACTAGTCATATGCTAATCTATCAATTAATAAGTTTTTTCAATAAATATTAAAGTGAAAAGAAAGTAGCACTCTCTTAACACAAGATACCGATTTATCACCCCCATTCAGACCGGACGTTGCTGCGTACTCATACATCCTGTACTGACAAACGGACACTCAACTTTAGCAATACTTGTACTTCTGGTAGGAAGAACACCTAAGTAAACATATCTTTATTCTAAAGTCTCCCTTGGGGTACAAGTCAAAATATTAAATGGTAAGGCATAACCTTATGTTAATTCAGAGAAAACATTGTTTCCGCAAAATTATATTCTGTGTTCTCAAATCATTTGTGATGGTTCTGTTGCTACATTCTAGACTCGATAGTCATATATTTTAGATCCGATCAAGGCACTTGTCAATTCCATTTGTTAACTTTTAATTTATTTTACTACATTTTCTCTGAGTGCGTCTTTCAAAAACAAGATCTTCAGAATATATAGAAACTATATGGAAATAATTGATTGTACTATATGAAGTCAGAATTACATGTTTACTTTCTCAATAAACCGCACAAATTTGAAAATGAACTAACCATAAAGTTATATGAACAAAGCAATACTCGGTTTGGACTTGCTACCACTGTGTATGATTGACTGAAATTTCAAACAGTTTTACTAAAACAGAAATTAGCCGATCGACATATCTAAAAGTTGGCCTTATGCTACGTCTCAATATTTTAAAGCTGCGGACCAAATATAGTGTCATTCACAAAAAGAGGCCTTGAAATATTGAATGGAAGTTGAAAGACTGAATGTCACACGGTTTTGAGTGATTACGAGATATGCTTTCCGTCGACGTCGAAGCGCTTAAATTGTTAGGCAAAACAGATAGTACAACCAAATAACATTGCCTATATTTGTTTTTAATATGTGTTTAATAAATGAATTCACAATTTTAACAGAGTCAAAATAGTTAGACAAAACATGTTGTTACTTGTTATATGTATGGGATCCTGTAGTTTTAATGACATATTTGCTAAAACACATCAAACGAATGGATAACAACTTTTATATCCTGACTTGGTACAGGCACTGAAAAACTATACCTACATATTTCATCTCTCTGATGGTTGCTTTCAGATCAATCACCCGAGTTTTGCAGATTTAGAACAACACAGCATTATGATGTCTGAGAGGAGACGAGGAAAATTCAAAATGGAAAATCCATAACTAAATGGCAAAAACAAAAGCTCAACCATACATCAAACGGATGAATAACAACTGTCATATTCATGTCTTGGTACAGGCATTTTCTTATGTAGAAAATGATGGACTGAACCTGGTTTTATAGATAGCTCAATATCTCACTTGTATGACAGTTGTATCAAATTCCATTATATTGACAACGATGCGTGGACAAAACAAACAGACGCAATAGGTTAAAATGTCAAAAATAGGGGTACAACAGAAAGAAAAAAAGTTTCTAAATACTTATCTGACTATATATGCATATCGCATTTACACCAACACTTTAAATATATATACATGTATCTGTAAGTAAAAATCAAGAAGTGTGTGCCATGTTATATAACAAAAATGATATATAAAAAGCAGCTTCCCAAGACCACATGATACCGCTAAATTTTGCATTCTAATTATTATAAGAAGATCTGAAATATTTATGCATTATATAACAACTTAGTAACATTGATATGTACTAAAACATGCATTACTTAAGATATCCATATGCAAATGAATATTGCGACAAAATTGACTATACGTATTTAAGGTAGCACAATACAAAGATTTTTCATCCCCAATCAGACATTTTTAAACTGATGTAATTCCACTCATCCTTCTTTGAATTTTATAAATGAGGTACCAAAAGAAAGAAGAATGATTAATCTTTCAAATTGTGATAATTTCATTATGACATGATTATTACATAATTAATTGTTATGTAATTAGTTGCTATATTGTGATGTCCATACTTGAATGAGTTTAGCTTCTTTGTTATTCATAGCATCCCAAAATATTTTATAGATTCTTGCACAACACAGTTTGACCTCCAAAACTGTGTCTTATATTTTTCCTATTATATTTCATTCTCTCATAAATCTTCAATGAAGTTTGCATTATCAATTCATAAGAGATCACTAAATTCGATGTGGTATAAAATATGTTCTATTGATGTTTTTGGAAATCTGAGACACAGTTTTGGAGGTCAAGCTGTGTTGTACAAGAATCTATAAAATATTTTGGGATGCTATGAAGAACAAAGACGCTAAATTCATTCAAGTGTGGACATCGCAATATAGCAACTAATTACATAACAATGGATTATGTAATAATTATGTCATAATGAAAGTATCACAATTTGAAAAATTAATCTTTTTTCTTTCTTTTGGTACCTCATTTATAAAATATAAAGAAGGATGAAATGAATTACATCAGTTTAAAGTTGTCTGATTGGGAGTGAACAAATCTTTGTATTGTGCTACCTTAAACCAAAAGCGAGTTTAGTTTCTCCAATACCAACAATATCGTAACG
This sequence comes from Mytilus edulis, assembly GCA_019925275.1. Taxonomy (NCBI): domain Eukaryota; kingdom Metazoa; phylum Mollusca; class Bivalvia; order Mytilida; family Mytilidae; genus Mytilus; species Mytilus edulis. Next base: position 68,070,322 of record CM034350.1, read on the forward strand.
TTTATAGTTAATATACATTTTAGATCTATAGTATGCCATATTGTATATTACTATAATCTCATACCTGTGGAAAAAGAAATCATAAATTTTCAAAATCAAAAAAAGATATGTAAGAATTTTAAAATCAAGAGGCAGATACCGTCTATTAATCACAATTTTCTGCTCTAGTTTCATTGAAAACGGTTAAAGCAAAGGTAAGTTTTTACAGGAAGTATTCATATACATACTACAGTCTACCACCAACAATTCAACAATCTAACACGGCTTTTAATATCCCCCTTTGTTTGCAGTTTGTGTCTTTCTTTGACAGGGGTAGAATAAAATATTTTTCTTGCCTGATGCATTTTTATAATTACTGGGCTTTATAACCCGTACTTTAACTTGTTTTGTCAACCTGGACTTAGTTACTCTATCTGCGTTTTTGTATGATATAGTAAAGGTACATAATAGTGTGAGTGTGATACATATGTCATATGCACAGTCTTAAAGCTTGAAACATATACATGTGTACATGTAAGACATTTAAGTAGATCCCTTTGAACAGATGAATAGTAATCCCTTAGTTTATGTGTACTGCTGTCCTTAGACTCAAACGATGGTCAAGTTTGTCATGTTCTCACTTGACCTACAGAATTTCAAATACTGTATTCAGTTATTCTCAATCATTGAGAATTGTCGCGCTGATCATGCTGATGTGATTCAGGAAGTGTAATACAATACCGGGACTGTAATAAGTAATTTTAAAATCAGTTCTCCAATCAAATCCGTTAGCTAGAATTTGAGAAACGTATTATTTGCTGAGCTAATAGGTATCTGATATTAGTTTCTTTAAACATTAACTTACTATGATTATTAAAATTAGTTTATCTCTATTCCATCACAAATCAGATTACGACATGCAGACGTCTACACGAAAATTGTTAACTCGTGATATAATTTTAATACTTTCATTATTAAATCATAAGTGCAAAGTAAATACAAATCGGTCACCTCAATTACAATTATAAAATTTAAAATACTAAATTTCTGGGATGTATTTTAGTTAATTTGAGTCTCTGATGCATGATTTTGTTTTTATTGATAATTGATTTTTGCTTTTAACTAGCTTTCAGTATTTGCGAGTACTCTCAAATAGTACTTGCATGTCAATTTGACCTGTCGATTTGACCTGTCGATACAATTGTATTGTTTTTTGTTAGTTAATTTTTTCTCTATTTTACATTTGTATATATGTACCAGCTTTGATAAGTGTTTAGTAAGACTTAACATTTTCATTTCTGTTTCTCGTACTATAAACAAAATAAAATATTTTCGTTCTCCATTTATACTGTATACCTTACTATTTATTTTCTTTTATCTGTGTACAATGTTCTTTTTGGTGTCACGGTCATTTTGTCAAGGTTATGGTTTACTTTATGTTATTATTTAGCATTTCACAGCTGTATACTAATGTTGCATTTATTCATTCATCCCTTATTTTTCTGATTTTGTATTTAAATTTTGTCAAGCTGCGGCCACACCTTAACAGATAGTTCAAATGGACACTGAACGGATTAAAAACAAGGTTTTCCGTTGACAAAATTTTTATTTGTTGGGAGTTCGTTGGTGTACTTGCCATATAAAAACGACTCGTATGGATGAATGTATTCGTTCAGTGTATGTTCACTTGTGTTTATATGTCTTTTGATTGAGTTAAGCCACTTTAATTGATATTTTGTAGTGTGTCTTTCTATGTTGTGATGACATCATGATATACTATTGTTCGGGTAAGGGTGAAAGTTGTTACCTTTAAAAACGATTAAATCTGGTGGAACCCGCTGCATTTAATTGCACCCTTTTTTGACTAGTAAAAAGTAAAATCACAAAAATACTGAGCTCCGAGGAAAATTCAAAACGAAAAGTCTCTTATCAAATGGCAAAATCAAATAATAAAACACATCAAACGAATGGACATCAACTGTCATATTCCTGACTTGGTACAGGCATTTTAAAATGTAGGAAATGGTGGATTGAACCTGGATTTATAGTGCTAAACCTCTCACTTGTATGACAGTCGCATCAAATTCTATTATATCTACAAAGATGATCGAACAAAATAGGTAAAATTGTCAAAATATGGGGTACAGCAGACACCACTGTGTCACAATATCAATTAGAACAAAAACAAACAAATATTTAACAAAGAAGCACAAAAAACATCTATCAATTGAAAATTTTACATCCGCATTTATCGCTTACTTATATATGTATTTAAAGAAACCTTATGTTCTGTAATCGTTTGTGGTTTATAAGTGTTTCTGTTTCTCGTTTCTCGTTTTTTATATAGATTAGACTGCTGGTTTTTCTCGTTTGAATGGATTTACATTAGTCATTTGTGGGGCCCTTACTAGCTAACTGTTCGGTATGAGACAAGGTTCCGTGTTTAATAAAGGCAACAGTAGTATACCGTTGTAAAATCGATAATGGTTTTTCTTTTATTTGATAAATTGTGACTTGGTTGGAGAGTTGTCTCATTGGAACTGATCCTATCATATCTTTTTATATCTGAAGACAGTAATACTAGGAAATGTTTAGTGATTTTTTTTTTGTAACATTGTTTTGTACACTATTCCCTTCCATCTTGGGCCCTGCTGTCTCATTTACGTAACAAACCAATTCAAATTCATCGTCAATGCAAGCTCCGACCAGCATACTACTAGTATTCTACAATAATTGATTGGGTAAGGGAAAGTAGTTCTGGTACGAAAACGATTACTGTATGGAGTTTGACAACAATTCCGAATCTGTTTATTAGGTCAAATCAAGTTTTTGACTCTAATGAGACATGTTGTTAATTATTCCTAAATAAGAACTGTAAATTCGAAGATGAAAGTTAATAATTCCAAGATTAAAATAAAAGATGGCATTTATACGCTTCCGTATCACACAACTACTATGCATGCTTACCATAATTCTTTCGTCTTAATAGAAACAAAAAAATCAACATCTGACTTACCTGTATTATTGTAGTCGCATGTAATACTTTAAGCGAAATTTGGAACCCATATATCATTTTTTCCTTTGTTTTCTTTGTGAAATATTTTTTTCAATCGATACCCACACAACAGTTAAAAATGCTGCATTTCCATATTGAAATGATTGAGCAATAAAACTAAAGCCGCCCATAAGAACAGTGCAGACAGGAAAAGTTTTAAACGGGAACATGCTTTAACCAGACAATTTGACCCCAGAAACTCGTCTTACTGTAGTTCCAATAACGATACAGACAGACGGTATTTTTGTATGAACATTAATGACCAGATCAGCACGTAGTAACAACGCCACGTCACTATAATGTGATAGCATAACGTCATTATCGAAACATGTTTATGGCAGCAATTTCAACTGCTTATCAAATTGCCGAATGCCATGGCACACATTTTCATGTCGTAAATTTATCCCATAAAAAAGGGACGAAAGATACCAGAGGGACAGTAAAACTCATAAATTGAAATTAAACTGGCAACGCCATTGCTAAAACTGAAAAAGATTAAAAGACAAACAATAGTACACATTACACAACATAGAAAATAAGAAATAAGCAACACGAACCCCACCAAAAACTAGGGGTGATCTCAGGTGCTCCGGAAGGGTAAGCAGGTCCTGCTCCACATGTGGCAACCGTCGCGTTGCTCATGTAATAACAAATCCGGTAAATAGTTCAATTCGGTAGGTCACATTAATGAAAGGGAAGGGGACGTAAGGAACATATCCGATATCATTTGTGAAACGGTTATCCCATAACGGTCAACCAACTCGTGATGGCGTCCGTAAAAGTTTCGAAGGGATGATTTCAACTTCACCATTTGGAACTCTTGGTTTAATAGCTTCCTTGTGAGCAGCAAGCAACCCTGTATCAAGAAAATCATGATAAGAAATGCAAGCACGGGGATATCGTATCAATTGGGAGATATATATTCCGTATGCAGGTGCTGTTGGAATGTTGCTACATGTACTTAGAAATGGAAAGTTACATAAAATGTAATGCCAAAAATAGAGTGAAGAAAAAATTAACCGCATAACTTTAAATCTGAAGCATTCGATTCAAATGTTAAAAAAATCACTAGCAACGTATCAGTTAAGTATAAAAATGACATCTTTAAACTATAAATTTATTTTGAAATCAAACTTCATTTCAAAATGAATGTAACATGCATGAAAAAACGAGCTTTCACAATAAAGTGCACAATTAAGAAATAGAAAGTCTTTATAGAAAGCTTGTTTTCATGGTTCTTACAAAACAAATGTTAATTAAAATACAAATATTCATATTGGTAACATAAGACAATAACAATCAAAACCAAGGAGTAAACAAAGACTCAAACAACCAAAGGACATTCACATCAACAGTTATAAATAATAAATAAGAAAATAATTGCTGAAAAACGTACGAAATATACTAGGCTTTTAACTTCATACACACTCAACATTTCGAATTAATCTATGAGTAATTCAGATTGGGATGACTTTGCATACAATGGAATAAACCTTAGATTTACAGACGATTTTAACAAAAGATATTTTCATTTGACCAAATAGATCAGATATTCAAATTTTTCCTGCTAGGTAAACTCAAGTTTTTCCATTGCAGTTACCACACCTCAATTGAAGAATCGACTAAGCTCGATGAAGTATTTATACTTCATTATTAAATCTTCATCATGGAATTTAATTTAAAAACATGCTTTAATTGTGTTTATCTCCACAAGGTGTGTTTACATACATAATCCTTTCTGTTTATATTTAGATAAAGTACACCCCCATTTAAGAATCAACTAAACTCTTCATCAGGGTCACCTCCATCAGGGTATTTTCTATCAAGTTAAGCTGTTTATATATAAGCTTAGGTTATATATCTAATGATTAAAATTTCTCAAACACATCATTGAAATATTTATCAAAATTTCTCTAACATATTTTAAATAAATTAAGCAACATATGTATAAGTATATGATATGATAATCATTAAAATCGCTTAAAAATACAATAATTCATCATCCTCCAATCAGTACCTCAATTTGGTTTTGTTGACTAGTGCAGCGTCATGTTATATTACAAAATACAAAATACAATCATAAGTGTTACGCTATGAATACAACCCATTTTGATAATCAAACTTTTTGAAGAGATTTCCTGTATATCACACGGCCAATATTTTAACTGAAGTACCACTGATAATGATAATGATAATTTAAAAACTTAATCATATAAGATGAGACATAGAAAATGGTTTGCCTGCTTCAAGCACAATTGACATTTTGAAAGAAAAAATAACAACGTGTAAAAAATTAATAATGAAAATGACAAAATCGGACAAATTATCTTATATTGTGTGAGCATGAGCAATTACTATTTTCTTAAAAAAAATATTGCATATTTCACAAGAAATACAAATAAAATAAATTGTATTATCTTGAGTAAGTCATGTAAATAAGCAACGATTTCTTACATATATGTACAAATACATTTATGCTATCATTCTACCGCCAAAAAATTAAACCGTTTTAAGGACACGAAGCAACATTTCCGCAATTGTCACATACTTCTATTTGTGGATTAAAACACTCTTGTTCTGTGTTGCATTGTTTTCCATAAACGATTTTATTATTGCAATTCACAAATCTGTTACAATCTGCAGGATGCTTGTAATTATGAGTTCCATTGTAGTTAATGTTGCAGAAATCATCTAAAATTGAAATGAGAAAGAAAGTCTAATAGATATAAGACGATGTGGTATGGGTGCCAATAAGACCCTTTTCCTCCAAAGTCACAATTTGTAAAAGAAAACCATCAAAGGTCGAAGTACGGTCTTCAAAACGGAGCCTTAGTATGGATATGTTATGTTTCACCAAAATATATTATCAACTATTCAGCGATTAAAAACAGTAGTTCTCATACCAGATATCTGAATTTTGTTACAAATGTTTAAACGGGATCGCGTTTCTCAATCATTAGGTTTTTTTATTAAGTATTTTTAGATTTGGTCATGTATTTACGGTGACGCGTGTTGTGTCAATGTTTCTTTGGTTTTGAATATCCCCTTTGTTTTGAAATTTTTAAATCCATGTGAAAACCGTATTCCAACGGGATACTTTTATCATAACTCAAATTTATAAACGATACATTTGAAATTATTAATCCTATAGTCCCCTCCCTTTTTTAAACAGATAAGTTGAAACGTTTCCCAACTTGCATTTGGTTTGTTTTTATTTGACACAGTAACTATTCTGTATATGTTCATTCAAAATGTGTAGCCTGGTATTATTTTCATGTCGATGGTTGCTGTATGTGTTCTTTTATTGTTTTAACATAAATTAGTCTGGTTTCTTTTCTTCAAGGAGAAAAGCTTTGATATACATAATTAGTTTTGATCATTGTTGAAGGTCGTTAAATAAATTATAGATTAAAGTTGTTACATCTATTTAATTGCAGTAGTACAGCAATTGAAGGTATATGTATATTTGCAATCATACTGCATCATCTCATTTAAATAATGACCACTTTCAAAGCCAGTAAATACATATTTTGATTCCTAATTTCATATTTAACAATCATTTAAAACATTTCACTAATTACAAGACTATATCAAAATCTTTCATTTGTAAATAAAGGCAACAGTAGTGTACCGCTGTTCGAAATCATAAACCGATTGAGAAAAAAAAATCCGGGTTACAAACTAAAACTGAGGGAAACACATCAAATATAAAAGGACAAATACGACACAACAGAAACACAACACTATAATATAACAATTTTCCTGACTCGGTACAGGAGATTGTAACCGATTTTAATAAACAAAAGGCTCTCAAGAGCCTGAATTGCTCACCTTAAATTTTTTGCTTAAATCTTCCATGAATGATTATTTTGGGTTTTCAATTTATATAAATGGTTCTTCGATTCTGTCATATCTTCTTTAAAAACAAAAACAAGTGTGGACACACTGAAATGTCTCGTTTGTCTCGTGTTCATAATATAATTTATGATGAAAGTATAAAAAAAAACATTGTATACCCCAAGCATTACATTATTGCTGTTTACAGTTTATCTACATCTATATAATTATAATATTCAAGATAACCAAAAACAGCAAATTTCCTTAAAATTACCAATTCAGGGGCGGCAACCCAACAACGGGTTGTCCCATTCATCCGAAAATTTAGGGCAGATATATCTTGTCCTGATAAACAATTTTACCAGTGTCAGATTTGCTCTAAATGCTTTGGCTTTTGAGTTATAAGCTAAAAACTGCATTTTACCCCTATGTTCTATTTTTAGCCATGGCGGCCATGTTTTTTGATGAAATGGGAATTAAAACACAAACTTTATTCTAGATACCATAGGAATTAATCAGATGAAGTTTGGTTTGAATTGAATTGGTTCAGTAGTTTCAGAGGAGAAGATCTTTGAAATAGTTTACGACGACGACGACGGACGACGACGACGGACGACGACGACGAACGGACGACGACGACGGACGACGACGACGGACGACGACGACGAACGGACGACGACGGACGCCAAGTGATTGCAAAAGCTCACATTTCCTTTTGGAAAGGTGAGCTAAAAAGCTAAAAGGAAACTAGTGACAGTTTGGTGTGTGTCCCTTTCGTATCACATCAGATCAACGACCTTCATTCCACATTGATGAGTTACTATTATTGCAGGACAAATTAATTCACTAAAATGTTTACATGAACATTTATAAAATTAAAATTGAGAATGGAAATGGGGAATGTGTCAAAGAGACAACAACCCGACCAAATAAAAAACAACAGCAGAGGGTCACCAATAGGTCTTCAATGTAGCGAGAAATTCCCGCACCCGGAGGCGTCCTTCAGCTGGCCTTTTTCAATAGTGGTAGCGAAAATGTGAGTCTTAGCATTTGTTATATGTCAAATACGTTTGGCATAGAAGAGATTTGTATGGTCTCATTTTGCTTTGAAAGAAGATGATTTAAATAACGCCTATTTTGCAATCAAATTTTGTCTTTCGTTTTGTCTTTTTCATTTTCATTGTTCAATACTTTATCATAATTCCTATGATTTTGAGCAATTTTGCGATTTTGAATTCGAAAAACACCATTTTTAAATGTTACTCTGGTTTAAAAAAAATCAAATAAAAGTCCAATCCTTGTTTAAAAATTACAATGCTTCAAGAACAGCATGACATGCCAAACATGTCACAAAACAGTCCGGCAGTTTGTGTTTTTAAATGACAACTGTATATTAATTCCACTTTTTTTTAATACAACTCATACTTAAATATAGATATTACTCACTTGGAATAAGAAATAACTGTTGAGGAATGGAATAAATTGTAGGATCAGTTGGAAACTGGTTATTTGTGGCACTACATCTGATTGATGCATTGTTCATTGCAGTTGTAAAATGTACCCAGAAATGTAAGGTTCTTGTAATCATACAGTTTGAAGTTGTGTCAATCGGAGTAGCCATATACTCAGGAATAACTGTCTGAAAATGTTCTGCGCCTTCTAAAAGTATTTCAACAGTTATTTCTCCAGCCTTTTTGCCAACACTTGCATTACATGAATGAAGCCTATCATATCTTGGTGTGGTTAAACCTTCGATTTGATCAGGGTCAAGTTGCAGGATCGGTGTTCCATTTGGTTTTGCTAAAATTAATAGAAACGGAAGCATTTTAATGGACAAATAAAAAAATACCAAATATATTCATGTAAATTGTATCGCATATAAGAATGTATGTTTGATTTAGTTTAAAGATTAAATCATTTATGAACATGAAGTATTTTTAGGATGTATATTCTTCTTTTACTATATACGTGAACTTAAACAAAAAACTAAACGACTTTGATTATTTTAAAACATAATTTACACGATTATTTAGACGATGAAGCACATAAAAAATTAACAAGAGGCTGTCACAACGACAGCAAACCGGATTTATTAATATTTATTTGTGTCCTGGCAATATCACAAGAACCATTACTGATGAATAGTGAAAGTGAAAATCGTCAATATCAAATTTGACCTCCATTTTGTCATCAGTATCAACATATTAAAATTTGAAAAGCTTAGATTGAATGGTTCATGAGTAAATGCAACAACGTGAATGGAAACGCCATTTTACAATCTTTCAAGAACCATAACGCCTGAACGGTAAAAGTCAAAATCGTCATTATTGAACTTGACCTCTATTTTGTCATCAGTAACAACATATAAAAATTTCAAAAGCTTTGGTTGAATGGTTCATGAGAAAATGCACGGACACGACTGGAAACACCATTTTTCAATCTTTCAAGAACCATAACTCCTGAACGGTGAAAGTCAAAATCGTCATTATTTAACTTGACCTCTATTTTGTCATCAGTTACAACATATTAAAATTTGGGAAGCTTTGGTAGAACAGTTCATGCGTAAATGCACGGACACAACTGGAAACTCCATTTTTCAATCTTTCAAGAACCATAACTCCTGAACAGTAAAGGTGAAAATCGTCATTATTGAACTTGACCTCCATTTTGTCATCAGTAACAACATATTAAAATTTGGGAAGCTTTGGTAGAACAGTTCATGCGTAAATGCACGGACACGACTGAAAACTCCATTTTTCAATCTTTCAAGAACCATAACTCCTGAACGGTAAAAGTCAAAATCGCCATTATTGAACTTGACCTTCATTTAGTTGTCAGTAACAACATATTAAAATTTTAAAAGCTTTGGCTGAACGGTTCATGAGTTAATGCACGGACAAAATTTGATTGCCGCCCGCCCGACCGCCCGACTGCCCGGCCGCCCGACCGCCCGCCGTACATCCCCAAATCAATAACCGACATTTTTGTCACAAAAATCCGGTTAAAAATTAAAAACTACACCATAATTCAGTATGTATAACATAAGTATTGCTTACTTAATATTGTGATCTGTCCTGATGATGGTGGTTTCGACTCACCATTAGTATTAAGTACCAAATTGAATGTACCATCATTTGCACATGAAGCATTATGAACAGTTATTGTAAGAATTTCAGATTCTAGACTAATGGTGATGTTATTCATAACGTTCAAGTATATGACTTCTCCATTCTCTTGAATATCAGCTATAGGAATATCATCTGATGATCCTGTCATTCGGAATGTTATGTTAATAGACGAAAATGTTGTTTTGTTAAGGAAACAGGCCATTTGTACTGTTTCAGAATATATAAGAGCAGAGGTGTCATTGCATGATATATCTACAACAAAAAGAAGTTTCTGTTTTAAGTATCTACACCATTTTGTATTATATAAAAATGCATTGTTGGTCGCGGTTGAAATCTTTCTATTATATCTTTCAAGACTGTTACCAAGTATATTTAAAAACAATGTCATATATGTTAGTGGAAGACGACTTGCATGAACGAGTGAAGATACTAAGTTAAATCGCAATCAATCAAATAAAAAAATATAAGACCTTTTTCTACATGTTCTGATGTCAAAATGGTAACTTAGGACAAAAATATACAAACTCGAAATGTTTTCGATATCGTACTATCATTAACCAAAGAACTGTCAGTATAGAACCAACATAATATTCAACAGGTTTGTGGTTTATACCTTTATTTCTTTCAGTGTGTACACAATGCGTCGTGTATTTCTGATTTTTTTAACTGCTGGGAAATTTAATATAAAATCTGAACGCGCAATATCTTAAATACTTAAATGAGACATAATTAATCATAAAGGAATTGAATAAACATAGGTGAAGAGTAACTCTTTGATTTTGAAAAAAAAGAGAAATTTCAAACGGAAAGCCCTTTAGCAAAATCAAAAGTTCAGACATTTGAAACAAATGTCATATTCCTGATTTGACCAAGGCATTTCCTTATCTAAAATGAATTACACCTGGCTGTGTAGATAGCTTGTGAGACAGTGGCATAAAATTCAATTATATTGACAACAATGTGTGCAACATATACAAATAAAGCATTCCCTTTTCCCAGAGATAAATAACACTTCACTACAAACAACGTAGTTTTTGATGTTTTTACTACATTGGTTGCAATGAACAAAAAAGATTTCCCAGTGAAATAAAAACCGATAATTTCACATGGTAAGGGGGTAGACATGGAATACGGGACACAACTCTTACACATGTATTAAAAATCATTAGTGCGTTTTAAAATAGCAGTAAATTAAACAGTGATCAAGCATTTATGTTTTTTACATTTGGCTGTGAGAATGATGCAGACAAGTGCAGTAAGCTCTACATGTTTGACACCACCAAACATTAAAACTAAAGAACTTTTGTTTTTAATGATGTGGATGAAAAAACACATCAATGAACCGAGTCTGATGATTTTTGGAGCGACTGTACTGACCAAATGGGGACACCAAAGGACCTTGTGGCATCATTAAGAAAAAAAATTTGGAAGTTTTGGGAAATTCGATTTTAACATATAAATTAAATAATGAGGAAATATAGTTTAAGCGCTAAGTCATTGATACAGAGTTTGTACTTACTGTTTGTGTGGGTTTTTTTCAGATTTAAAATGCAATATTCTAGAAGATATGATCTGAGCATTAATCCTAGTACAAGCTTATGCTAATAGATAATCTACATTAACACAAAGATGGTACTTAGATAGTGACAGACTGTCAAAACATTGAATTCTGATAGCGTCTGCTATTGATGACAGGGACATTTTGTAGTTTGGGGAGAGAAACCAAGAAATAGTTGTGATAAAAAAATATGTCAAATCGTCCCAAGGATACTCGTCCCATACTGAATATTACTGTTTTTCCTTATAAAGTTAATTACAATTATTATTAGGACAGTACTCCTGTTACTATTACACTTTAAAAGAATGCAAAGACAGTCTGTAAGAGGTTTTGTAAGGGGAAAATTAATTGTGTTCCAAAATTCGTTTTTGGTGTGCCTTGTTAGCCAATTTGTTGAAAAAAAAATCAATTTCAAACGGTCAAATTCGATAAAATATATTGATTTCAAAGATCAATAACCAATAAATGTTTAAACATTGTTTTGCAGAAATTAAACGACAAAATTTGTTTCTGGCTAAATTTGAAAACAAATGTGTTATCTGAGGCCGTGTTCGCACCAAACGCCATGTACAGGAAAATTGTTTAATTACCTGTACATAAGATTTGTTCACACTTTTAAACTCTATGTCATTTAAATGTTCATTACGTAGAACCGAAGGCAAAGTTTTCGGACAACTTTTCTAGCAGTAAGGGAACGACCGTTTGACTTCAAATCGCGGGGGGGGGGGGGGGGTATCGATGGAAATATTCCGAACCCCTATTGGATTAAAAAAAGATCCTACAGATGATAAAAAATATTCTAAATCAAGAGTTTCCCCATATATTATAGTGTTAAATGTTGAAAAACAAAATTGATTACCAGCATCGAAAAAAAAACCCGGAATAAAACGTTTGCGCGGCAAAAATTTCCGGCTCAGATAAATTAACAAAATACCCCCCCCCCCCCCCCCCCCCCCCTGTTTTAAGTTAAGTTGTTGCTTCTTTATGAAAGCCATTTTGATGATTTGCAGTAGTTTAAAATTTAAAATAATAAAGATGTCTCGATTAAGCATTAGAAAACGTAGGCTGCAGCATCGTGCTTACAGGCGAAGAATATATATTTTTATTTTCATAAAGCCAATGCATTACATCGGTACAGAGATTGAAGGAGAAGAAGGAATGATATATTAGGGATCACTATATTCCTATCTTTTCTGTTTGTTTCAAATGGTATTTCTTCTCCAAGGAGTATTTGGCAAAGGGAGGGGTAATGTTTTTTTTTTTAGTTTTAAGGGTAATTTAACGGATCCGAGATACATGTACTAGACAAACAGTACATTTACCTCAAACTTTTTAAGTAATGCATTTATGAGTCAATCGTTGTTTGTGTAAAGACCAGTGGCCAACATTTCTGTGCAAGTCAAGGCGATTCGGAAAGACCTTAATTTTCAAATGAATTATGTGTTCGGTAATGATGCTGCTTTGAGTCTTGATAAGGGCTTAATAAAGCTACGTTAAGATTAAAAAAAAAACAAATAAATATATCAAGTTTAGACAAAACTTTCTGTAAAGAACTTTATTAATAATTGTTATAAATATCAATTTTATTCAAAAACTGTTTCCTCCTTAAATATACACGGTGAAACTAATGTTTTAAATGCGTAGTTTTGTGTACACTTAATCTACACAAGGCCTACATCGAGTATCGACTGCATGTAGACAAAACATGTTTTATACTACATGTAAACATTGAATTTTATCACTGGGAACGTAATTTTGTTTAGTTTACGTATGCGTTACACTTACAAAACACCGAGTTTAGGTCAATGTGAACATGGCCTGAGTTGGCCAGGCTTTTTGTCGTATCAATTATTTAAAACGTTCTATTTTACATTCAGGCTATATGTATAACCATGATGTTTCAGATTTACTTTAAAATATGTTTCTTCTTTGCAATTTAACAGTCAGGGGTATATCTAATTACAACTAGGGCAAAAACACTCATTGATTTGTACCTAATAGTGTTTCGACCGTTTTTTAGGGTACCCCTAAACAGGTTATATTCAATATACCTAAAACATTATATTAAACGATGAATGACCTTATGACTTTGGCAGATGATGCATGGACCCCTATCTTTTCAATGATGTAAATATAAGAAAAATTAAACGAGAGGAAAATTTTGGTGTTACCCCCTTAATAAACGTAATAATTTCATTCCTTAGACGTCATACAACAATAGGCGTTGTCACGACGTCGATAACGTCGGATCAAAACATCTTGTAATTGCATAAATATAATGTCTAAAAATAGCAACAATCAACATTCAATCTATCTAGGTGTGGATCAGTTTGTAAATAAACTGATGCAGTTACTAAATTAAATTATATAAGTGCCTAAGAATGTAACTTTAACACACTAATGAGTGTTATAAAATTATTTGTTATATTTTATATATTATTCAGGCAATATTTGTGAACTTTCCCTTTCTATGTAGCAACATTCCAGCAGCGCCTGCAAACGGAGTAATTTCCTCCGAATTGATACGATATTCACGGGATGGTACTTCCTATCATGAATTTTTCGATAGAGGGTTGCTGCTCATTGGGAAGCTATTAAACCAAGAGTTCCAAATTGTGAGGTTGAAATCATATCATTGAAAATTTTACGGACGCCATTGTGAGTTGGTTGATTGTTATGGAAAAACCGTTTCACAGATGATATCAGATAATAGTATGTTCCTTATGTCGTAACTTCAATCCACTTCCCTTTTCACCACGAATTTGACCTACCGTATTAGAGTATTTATTGGATTTGTATTAACACGAGAAACACGACGGGTGCAATATGTGGAGCAGGATCTGCTTACCCTTCCGGAGCACCTGCTATCATCCTCTGTTTTTGGTGGGGTTTGTGTTGCTTAGTCTTTAATTTTCTGTGTTATGTTTTTGTACTATTATTTGTCTGTTTGTCTTTATATTTTTTAATCATTGCGTTGTCAGTTTATTTTCGATTAATGATATATGAGTTTGATATATTTCGAACCTTTTTAAGTTACCTCTAAAGTAACTCTTACTACTGTCCTTTTCACGATTTTGACTTTTTTACTGAGTTTTTAGTAGCTTACGGGCTATGAGTGTATAGCAAGATAGGATAACATTGTCGATACATCAAGTTTCGCTTCCTTTGACATTGATGAAGTTCTCTTACGTTATGTTGTACCTTGATTTATTTTATCTTTATCAAGATTTGAACATCGATGAACTACGGTCAACCTAATTTCGATACCAATAAGAATGAGATGCTAATAAGCGCGTTTTATGTATAGTTTTCTTGGTGATATATTCCGGTCTCTGGGCGGATTGTTGTCTTTAACACAGTCCAAATTTTCATTGCCTTTTCTATCATGTACTTTAGTTTTATCATTAGTATTAGTAATAGTATCAATGATATGAAACAACTCATAATAAAATTAAAATCAATACAAAAACTGACTATTAATGTTTGCATTATACCTATAAAAGGTGGTTCTTATTGGTCAATACTTACATTTTGACTGTTCTATCGGTGACGCAGTAGTTATACTATCTGTATAAAAGAAGAAAAATAATGGTTACACTGATAGATTACACGACTTCTGATTAAATGACTATGTACATGTTATTAGAGATTGCTCAAAAGAACGATTGAGACAACTTTAATTTGACTTCTTTATGTTTAATTCGAGTGTTGCTTATTAATGTCATCTATAAATGTTGACGAAGACAAAATGCACGCCTGGTATAATAAACATATAAAACACACATATTTATCTTTAATAAATGACCTTTCCGGTATATATCAGGAAACGCCATGCCATTTTTTCAGCTATTAATTGACACGGAATGATAAGATGAAAAATAATCTAAATGAGTTTACACAATATATATATATAGTATGTTCGAATCCCGGCGAGGGAAGAACCAAAAATTTGCGAAAGCAAATTTACAGATCTAACATTGTTGGGTTGATGTTTAGACGAGTTGTATATATATATACATATTCATCAAATGACCAAATTGTTTTACTAGAATTACCTAACCAACAAGAAGACTAATACATTATTTACACAGATTTTTCTTAAAATGAGATGATACCGCACATACCAGGGAAAAACAGACCCAAATTGGCAACGAAAATCACCATGAGAAACTCAACAGGGACTTTGTGAATTATAAAGGCACTTTAGTGGTTATAGAAAACTCTTTAAAGAAACCACCAATGACAAAATATAAGGTATAATAACCTGTTGTGCTTTTGCAAGTGACATCTTTACAGTAACCACAGGCTGTTTTTGATTCTAATCCAAAACAGTGCTCTTTTGTCTGGCATGGTAAACTATAGGTTACGTTTGTTTGACATTGTATGAACGAGTTACAATTAGTGGGATGCTGGAAGTACTTTAAATTGTCTGTGTTATTTTCGCAGAAATCCTCTGAAATACAAAAACAGTATAATAACATGAATGTCGCTTTGAACTTTTGAAGTGATTTTTTTTCAATTCTTTCCGTTCAAGCCTGATATTATTTTGTTAAAATGAGTCTATGCACATTATGATGCATTAGTAGATTACAACGATTATATTTTCTACAAGTCATAGAATTCTTTGTACCTTGTACCTCGAATAGGAGCTGAATACTAAACAACTATTAATACTTCTTCTATAATTGAGTATTGAAGATTCAGCATGTGTTTTATTAGGGTTTAATTACCTGTCATATACATCATTCCCTTCTTTTGTATTTTATAATCCATACTTGTCCATATTGCGTCAATGTACGCCCAAACATGTCAGGCTGACATAGGACGCCGACACGTGTTTTTTCATAAACGTTCAAACCTTTCCCTATTTCAATAACTCCCAAATTTTTAATCCTTTATGGAAAAAGTTGAAGTACTTAAGAAGGTAGGACATGAAACAACCCTTTTATAGACACATTGTATTAGTGTGTGCCATCCAGCTTAGAGCATGGCGTTTTGTGTATAACATTACACATTACCAACAATTAATACTTCTTCTACTAATGCATCAAAATGTGAATTTAAAACATATTGTCCACTAAGTGCACGTGCTTTTCGAGGAAAAAGAAGTCTGAGAAAACTTAATACAACAGGAAGATTAATACATATAGTATTTGAGATATTTAAAAGCGCGTTAGCAGGTACCCTGTTTTTTTTTACCAATAATGAATTCAAGAGTACAAAATACAATAAAACATAGCTGAATGGCGAAAAATGAAAACGAAATTAATAAAAGCAATCGCTAAATGTCACTTATCAGAGCGGTGAAAATCAGTTTTATTCCAAATGTTACATTCTTTATGATGCATTTTATTCACATTTTAATTTTCATCAATGATTTTTTTTTAATTAGGTGGTTCACTTTTATTTTAATCCGGAATATGCTTGAAATAATTGTTACTAACTGTTTAGCAATCAGAACAATGTACAATAAATATTTCTGTAATGTATAGAAAACATAAAATTATGTTCATGACAAAATAACGATATTGACCACTGTGATACTAATAAAAGGGCCCTCAATGACTACCTAAAGAAAAAAAATAACAAACGTGTACTATTTTAGTGTGCATGATGTCAATCCAGTAGAAGAATCTTTACAATAATATGTAAATAAATAAACCACTGCATGTTAAAATTCTATATAGATATAAGAAGATGTGAGTCCCAATGAGACAACTCTCAATCCAAGTCACATTTTGTAAACCATTATCATGCTTACTATTGATTCCGTTTTTGTCAAGCATTTCCTATAACTATTATAATGATTTGCAGTGCGTCGGTTGTTCTTGTTAATATTAATAATAGGTGGTTACATGTGCATAGGATATTACCTAGGAATATATTACCTTAGCTGTATTTGGCAAAACGTTCAGACATTTGTTGGTCTCCAATGCTTTTTGTCATTCTAAACTTTAGTGATGGGTTTTGTGTAGACGGGTTTGTAAATTAAAATCCTGGTATCTATGATGAGTGTTTTTTTAATTATTTGTTGTATTGAAGGCCACTGGTTATGTGTTTTTTTTTAGATATTAGAAGAGGTGGTTTTTCTCTTTATTATAGGAAAACTTACTTTCAAGAAGTGATACAGTTTCGTTGTTTGAATAAATCACAGGGTCTTCTGGAAATAATTCATGTTTTGTTCTACATCTAATCACAGCTTTCTCCATATCGGAGGTAAAAGATATTCCAAAATTAACTGTTTGTACAATAGAGCATGAAACGGACTCGTCCGTTATTTTATAGACAGTGACATTTAAATTTCTATACTGATGATCCTCTTGTTTAAGAATTTCAATTTCAATTGAACCGGCTGGACTTCCTACATTTGCAGTACAACTATGTTGCAACCAATTCCTATGGCCTGTTTCAAGATCTGAAAACTGATCTGGATGAAGGTTAAGTGTTGCATTACCATTTGGTTTTTCTGTAACATTAGCATAGAAAAATGCATGATATAGGAGTACATTTTCAATATATACAATTGTAAAAAACGATTATATTTTCTACAAGGATTCTTTGAACCTTGTACCTCGAATTTGACATACACAACCATCTCAGTACAAGAATCTATGACAAAGGAGACGATATTTATTTTGAAACTATCAATTCCTCCCACCTAAGGGACCGTTCAATATTTATCAGATGGATGGGCCATTATTAATATTGTTCCATTAAAAAAGTTATTGCCCATCCTTTTAATTTAAAAGTCCTTGCCCCTCTACAACTCTATAAAGACAATCAAAAATGATTTAGGTTCTTTTTCTATTTTTTAGGTTTTTAAATTTTTATGTCTTGAAATAAAAAAATAGACTTTATACAAAATTTTAAATGTGCTAGTTAATTCTATATGTATATATCTATGTGTGTATCAGAATCATACATTTTATTGATTTTCAAAACCAGTATGAATATACATGTACAGATTTAATTTTATATGTACAGCCTCAAATACAATATTGATTTAAAATAAAGAAAATAATTCAAATTAAGGGACAATAACTCTTGGACTAGTAAACATATTATCATATACTGAATTACTAATTATTGTCCTAATAACAGAACATGTTTATAGTTCAAATATCAATGTCCCTTTATCTATTCTACTTTTCAAAAAAGAAATTTAATATGGTCTTTTTTAGCAAATATAGGCAGACATGTTTTTGACTTTAATGATGCAGCCTTTTTCGTCTGTTAATTAATTCCCTAAATTTGACAGCTTAACACAAAACTATAAAACAACCTGGCATTCTTTAAGATCAATATATAAATGAGATAGCTGTACAGTTATATGAAAATCTAAGTTGATATGAAAAAGTTATAAAAAAATGAAAGGTGACCATCTGAACTTAGTCTAAACTTAAAATTGTAGCTTTTTTTTTCAACCTATTAACTAATTCCATAAAATGACAGCAAAAAACCAAAGTACTAAACCGCCTGGCATTCAGTAAGATCAATATAAAAATGATATAGCAGTAAAGTTTTATGAAAATGCAAGTTGATTTGAAAAAGTTATGAAAAAAATTAAAGATGACTATCTTGAAATAACCAAAAACTGAAAATTTAAACTTTTTCTTAAACCTTTTTATTAAATCCATAAGAATGACAGCAACACATCAAACTACCAAACATTTAGGCATTCTATAAGATCAATATATAAATGAAATAGCTGTAAAGTTTTATGAAAATCCATGTTGATTTAAAAAAGTTATAAAAAAATCAAAGATGACTATCTAGATTCAGCCTAAACTTAAAATTTGAGCTTTTTTTTCTTACCTATTAATTAAATCTATAAATTTAACAGCAATACACCTAACTACCAAGCAACCTGGCTTTCTATAAGATCTCAATATATAAATGAGATAACTGTAGAGTTTTAGGAAAATCCAAGTTGATTTGAAAAAGTTAGAAACAAATTTAAAGTTCACTATCTGAATTTAGCCTTATGTAAAAATGTGAGCTTTTTTTTCTTACATATTACTTAAATCCATACATTTTACTGCAATACACCGAACTATTAAACAATTTGGTATTCTATAAGGTCAAAATAATTTAAAAGATAGTCTGAACAGAAAATTCTAGCTTTTTATTCCTTAATTAAATCCTTATAATTGACAGAAATGAGCCAAGCTACCAGTTTGTTGAGACATGTTTTGAGTGCCCGCAAAAGAAATATCTTACAAACCAAAAAAATTGATAGCAAAAGTTTTCCTATAAAATATGTTCTGGCCCATCCACTAAATATTTAAAAAAAAGTTCTTGCCCATCCAAATATTTCCACAAAAAAGTGCTTGCCCCGCCCCATTTTGCACCGGCCCATCCATCTGATAAATATTGAACGGTCCCTAAGTAGCAAATACACTAACTACATTTCCATATGGCATGTACATTTCACAACTTGTTTAGTATTCAGCTCCTACTCAGACTTTGTAGAACGTCACCAGTATCTGCGCAGAAAGTTACTGAACCAGGGTTATGTAAGAAAAAAAAACGTCTCGTCCTTTTTCTTAAATAATCATCGGGAGGTACCAAAACCATGATGATAAATATTCCGTATCAACTTTACAAATAACCATCTCAGTACCAGAATCTATGGCAAACGAAACGATTTTTATTTTGAAATTATCAATTCCTCCCACCTAAGTAGCAAATACACTAACTACATTTGCAGTTGGGGTGTACATTTCACAACTTGTTTATTATTGAGCTCCTATTCAGACTTTGTTGAACGTCACCAGTATCTGGGCAGACAGTTACTAAACCAGGGTTATGTAAGAAAAAAAAAAACACGTCTCGTCCTTTTTCTAAAATAATCATCGGGAGGTACCAAAACCTTGTTGATAAATATTCCGTATCAACTTTACAAATAACCATCTCAGTACCAGAATCTATGACAAAAGAGACGATTTTTATTTTGAAATTATCAATTCCTCCCACCTAAGTAACAAATACATTAACTACATCTGCATATGGGATGTACATTTCACAACTTGTTTAGTATTCAGCTTCTACTCAGACTTTGTAGAACGTCACCAGTATCTGCGCAGAAAGTTGCTGAACCAGGGTTATGTTAGAAAAAAATGTCTCGTTCTTTTTTAAAAATAATCATCGGGAGGTACCAAAACCTTGATGATAAATATTCCGTATCAACTTTACAAATTATACACGATGGTGTGTAGATTGTGGGTACTGACGCTTTGTTATCTTCTTTATAACGTGTTATAGTATATTTATTTGTCTTTATGAATAAGTCTGTTTTTTGTGATATCCATTTGACCTGACTCTATACTTATACATCCCGAAATTGTGTTACTGTGGATTCATTATTATTCGTTAGATATCAATTTTCGTGGTTTTCGTGGGAACGGGTAAACCACGAAATTAAATGTTCAACGAATAGCACTTTTTCTATAGGCTAGTAAGCAGATTTCTGCAAAACCACGAAATTAAATATCCACGAACATGCAAATATTTCTTAATTTAAGAAAATTGGTACCCACGAAAATAATTGAATCCACAGTATTGTTCTCTGTAAATGTTTACATTCCGTCTTTTATTTTTGCTATTGTGCTTTGTCAATATGCCTTTTTGTGTTTCTTTGATACTTATGCCATGGCTATGTACTTAAACATCCCGTTATTGTGCTATTAGATTTGTTCTATTCTTGTCTTTGATTTTTGTATGTTTGTTTTGTTTACCCATCGTTATCAATATAATGAAATTTGATGCGAATGTCATACAAGTGAGAGGTTTAGGTATCTATACAACAAGGTTTAATCCACCATTTTCTGCATAAGAAAATGCATGTACCAAGTCAGGAAAATGACAGTTGTTATCCATTCGTTTGACTTGTGTCTGCTTTTGATTTTGACATTTTATTAGGCACTTTTCGTTTTGCATTTCCTCGGATTTAAAATTTTTTGAGATTTCACTTTTTGCATAAATTAAATAAAAATATGTTGTAATATATATAGTAATGCTTTTGTCTACCTGTTGTAAACTGTCTTTATATAAGATAAACACATTTTTGTTGCGTTTATTTTAACCATATTTGATATGGTTATGTATTTACGTTTTTTTTAAACCGAATTAAAAAATTAACAAAAAATGCTGTTAAGATTAAGTCGCGAATAACTTTCGATGAATGCAATTAAAAATTTCATCATTCATTCTTTATATTTAATTGTTCCGGTTCCTGGAATCCCTAATTCATGTATTTAGTTTTGATGTTATATTTGTTATTCTCATCGGATTTTGTCTTATGCTAAGTTCATTTCTGTGTGTGTTACATTTTAATGTTGTGCCGTCATTCTCCTCTTATATTTTATGCATTTCCCTCGGCTTTGATTAGTGACCCAGATTTGTTTTTTTTCTATCGATTTATGAGTTATAAACATTGGTATACTAGGGGTAGGACACATTTTTAGGAGATGGAATGGGCATTATGATTTACGAAAAATTCTGGACCCGGTCTGAACTGAAAAAAGTCTTGCCCAAGACTGGTTGATTTACTTTGCGATAGATTAAATTTGTCCGAAACCAATAATGCCGCCATAATCAAAGTGTAGTTTCCTAGCAAGGGACAACCACGATGTAAAGAAAGAAAAGTAAGTCACTGAATTAAAGAATAAAGACACCCAGAGTCAACCCAAATACCCTGTCGTAGACTGTAGAGTGCCAACGAGCGGTATATATATTAAGATGTGTGCATTGTAAGATAATTATACTAGTTACACTTTAAGTTATTCATTTCTCATTTTTATCGATTACAATACGAATAATGGAAAATTAAACCATATTTTAGATTATCTACTTGTCGGCAATCTTGCGTTTGTGGTATTAAAATTTAAAATCTAAACAAGGTACAAACTTTTTAAAACTTATGAGATTTCAATAGATTAATGGAAAATGTATATAGAAAGATGTCGAACTTACTTAGTATAGTTAGTTCTCCTTCTGCTGTTTCAGTGACGTTACTGCTGACATTCACATCTACACCATAATACCCAACTAGGAAACATGTGACATTTTGAACAGATATGGTAAGAGTGTTTGTTTCAAATGTAATTGATATTCCATCCGTCTCATTTGAATCAATTTTTTTCCCTTCGCTATCAATGTAAGCTAGAACGATTATGTCAGTTGAAGCTCGAAATGTAACAGTGATCACATCATATTTCGTTACATTTATTCCACAAACGATGTTTGCTGGTCCAGTGTTTTCAAACATAGAAGACCCATTGCAGTACACGTCTATTATAAATAACAAATACCAAGTCAACATCTTATTACATCAGTTAAGAGATTATTCATGCCAAACATATAGAAAGTAAATGAGAAGTGGTTTGTAATTAAAGAAAAATAAAAGATGCAGTTTCTGAGATCACCGATCTTGATTCATAGATTTGGCAATCACTGAACTAAAGGCTCCGGACATGTGACCGCAACATAAAGAACGTTGCGGCATTAAATCCTCCTATAACATATAGACAGTGGTGTAACAACACGACGGAAAAACAAACTAAAAATCAGTTGAAAATGGCTTCCTTAAATGTTCAGTACGAAGACAAAATCACGAATATAATAACAGTAGACACAAAGCACCGATATAAAATTACTCAAGTGTAGTGGAAGCTAGTATAAAGACAATAACAACTTATCAATAACGCATGTTCGTCCAGACTCAAGTATCAATCAGTAAACCTGCAAACGGTTTGATAAACTTATATATTCATGTTATTCGTTAAAATAATCTAATAAACTGCTATCAATGTGTAGAGAGTTTCACCCGTCAACTCTGTATTTCATCGTCACTAACGCAGCACTATAGTTGCAATGAAGTGGCTATGATTCATACACAGCTATGTTTGTTCTCTATTATAAAACAATACTATAATATTATGTAATCAATAATAACAAGTGAAACTGCGAGCTACTGCTCATTGATGATACCCCCGCCGCAAGTGGATAATATTAATAGTGTAAACATATGCAAGTGTTTGGTAAACAGGAAGTTGTCGAGTGATGAATCTGAAAACACATCACACGGTATAGTTGACTTATATAAATCCTGAAACCAAATTTCAGAAATCCTTGTATTGTAGTTCCTGAGAAAAATGTGACGAAAATTTTCAACTTGGCTATCATGTGTAAAATCATACAAGTGTTCGGTTAACAGAAAGTTGTCGAGTGATCAATCTGAAAACGCATCACATGGTATAGCTGACGTAGATAAACAGTGAAACCAAATTTCAGAAATCCTTGTATTGTAGTTCCTGAGAAAAATGCGACAAACAATATTCATGGGACGGACGGACTGACTGGCGGACTGACGGACTGAAGGACTGACGGAATTACAGACAGAGGTAAAACAGTATACCCCTCCCCCCTTTTTTAAAACGGGGGTATAATTAAGTAATTATACAGTCCAATTTTGATTTCAGGCATCAACGGTTTGTGTGAGAATAGAATATATTAAGATAACATTTCACAATATTGACTTATGACTATTTTGCCTTTTAATCTATTTTGTGTTATTTGATTGATGTATTCTTGAATCTTCATTCAAATATCTATTTTTTACTTGATTGATTTCATAATTGTAGTTAAACGTATACAACTTTTCAAAATGTCTTATAATCTATATATTTTTGACATTCTTACCAAATTTTTTTGTATATTTTCTTAGTGCATAAGTTTTATATTTGTACTTACTTGCAGATTGTTTTGCTGGCGGTAGGCTTGTAGGGCAGAAATCCAGATAATCTGTACAATATAAATTGATAAATACAACCAAGTATCACAATGAGGATGGATGGTTGGCTGAATGGATGGATGTTGGTTGGTGGATGAACTTAAGCTTCATGTTTAATTAAACTATAAATATACAGTTGATATATATTTAATTTCTATTGAGAACTAGCTGAAATAATGAACCTTATAACTGGTCTTAACTGATCTATATCAAAATGGTATAGGGTAGAACTGTGTAAACCAATTAAATGAATAAAATTTTAGTATCTGTTATAGGATAGAAACTTTAAGTAAACTTTTATGATAGAACAGCTTCTGCTAGAAAATATTCTACAGGTGACCGAAGAACAATTTCATAGACTTTCGTAAAACAGTTTTTCTAATAGACCAGTGGTAGAAAATGAAAAATGTGGAGCAGGATCTGCTCACCCTTCCGGAGCACCTGAGATAATTACAAGTTTTTGGTGGGGTTCGTGTTGTTTAGTCTTTAGTTTTCTATGTTGTGTCGTCTGTACTATTATTTGTCTTTCTTTTTTTTATCTGTGGCCATGGCGTTTTTAGTTTATTTTCAATCTATGAGTTTGACTTTCCCTCTGGTATCTTTCGTCTCTCTTTTATTAGGGACTTTGTTTTGACTTTTTTTCGGAGTATGGTACCTCATTATTTTACTTTTATTTCAGCACGCATTATACGAATTCTTTCTGGCTGCCACTGTATATATATTCTAAATTTTTGTTTCGATCGACACTGATGAATCATTTGCAGACGAAATGCGCTTCAATGCCGTTGCTAGTGGCGTTTTTATTCCCCGAAGGTATCACCAGTCCAGTAGTCAGCAATTATGTGTTTTATATGATTATAATTGATATAAAGGTCATAATTAGAAATCAACTGTTTAAATAATATAATAACAAGGCTTTTCTACCCTATGAATTGATTACCTAAACTGTATTTGGCAAAACTTTTAGGAACTTTTGGTCCTCAATGCTCTTCAACTTCGTACTTTATTTGGCCCTTTTAACTTTTTTATTCTAGTGACAATGATGAGTTGTTTGTTGACAAAACGCCTGACAAGTAATGCATTTACGCCAACCTAAGGACGGTTTCCCTCTATTGACACTTGTTAGGTTGAGTTTTTAAAGACTACCTAACTGTGACTTATTCCGGATTTTTTTCCCAACAGATCCGGAATATTTATAAACGATTATTTAACACAATGTTAACAATGATTAAAAAAAATACTATTTGTGTCCTCTCGAGAGTTCAAAATATCACAAAACAAGGAAATTAACACCAACGCACTTATAAAATTAATGTAAAGACAGATAAAAACACTTAAACATATTAAAGTGAAAAAAATAAACTATTTCAATGGCTTGCACAGTGATAGAACTGATTGAAATAAGAACTAAATACAAATAAACGGCTCGGACCGCAACTTAGCAATTATATAAATTGTGTAAAAAGTAAAATCACAAAAATACTGAACTCAGAGGAAAATCATTTCGGATGTACCCTATCTAGATTAAAAATTTCTTGTAAACCAAATAAGAAATGATACAAATGAATGTTGTTTTGTATAAAGTAAATATCAAAGTATACGTATATTCATGCCAAATAAACAAAAATGAAGCGTATTATCATTATCCTGATATTAAAGGAAACCGGTGAAAATATTTGTTAACAACAGCTACTGAAGTAAAACAGTTTTTAAAATGTTAATGGTAAATAATTTAGAAATAATAATTATTGTCTATTTGTATCGTCAGTATTATATTCTTACATTTGCATACGTAAAAAACCCGGGATATTGTGATTCGTAATAATAATTAAAATTTCAGTGAATCAGTGAATTTTGTCTTATACATAACTTCCTAAAAAGCCATTTTAGATTATACGATTTTCTTACGGCATGTTCAAAATATATCTGTAACATGTATTCTTTCATTTAAAAACATTTCCGGTGTTTGTTCTTTGGGTGCATTAAACTCCTTAACTAAGTGTCTTTTTATATTTCTCCGCTTCCCTATAACAGCAAATAGTCATGAAAAAGTAAAATCACAAAAATACTGAACCCAGAGGAAAACCCAATCGGAAAGACCATAATCACATGGCAAAATCAAATAACAAAACGCATCAAAAACGAATGGACAAGAACTGTCATGACAGATAGTTAGAACTCAATACAACTGTACAAATAGAAAAATAAAAAGTCTTTTTATAACCAAAGTGCTTTTTGGAATCACCTCCATTCGTACAAAGCCCAATATTTGACAGCCACGTATGCTTTAGTGTCGAATATCATGGAGGTTTGCATGACCAACATCAAGTCATATTTATCTTAGTTTAATTAACGACTCAACAATATTTTATTCTGATTAAGTTTAATATAACAATTGTATGTGTTTATTTTCTTCCTTTCCAGTAATAATTAAATAAGTAGATACCTAAAGTGTCCTTGGAACAAGTTGAGCTGCAATTATGTGAACAGGATCCTATTTCACTATTCGTACAATGAGTATTTTCACAAGCTTTGCCAAAAGCATACTTCTTTGGTCCATCTTCTATACACTCTACATAAACGTCACACTTTATTGGGTGTTCCAAACGTTCATTTACTTCAGCACATAAACAGTAGTTCCCTACATATTAAAAACATAAACGTTTGATACATATGAATTGACACAATAATTTAATTACTAGTATATAACATGTATAACATATACGTTTACATGAGTAACTCTTTTTTTATCTTTTGAAATTTGTATGATTATGCTTCTTTGTGTCTTTAGGGGCAACTTAACATAACATCTTCCATTTACCTCATTTTTTTGGGTAAGACAATTTGTTATAATGTAGTTTTTCGCGTGTTTCGATATTTAGCTAAATCTGTTATTAAGTCATGCTCAGTATACCAATGCACTAGAGAAAAACAAATGCTCATTTTTATTAACATTAGAAAAAGTATAATGAGGCTGTGGGCATACAAAATGAATTAACAAATTTAAAATGCTTTTATCTACAATTTGTTTTTGCTTATATTATTTTGAAAGGTTGGTGTCATATTTAAAGTGAAGTTTTATAATCTTCAGTTCGAAATGATCTTAATTTATTTTGAAACAGCATGCATTTGGGGTTTTAATGAAACAATATTTAGAAGAAAATGTTCACTTGAAGGCTACCATTACCTTATTTTGTAGACCTTTTAAACATTTATTGTTAAATGTGTATTCTCTATCATATTGCAGTACTATACGCAGAAGATTCATGATTTAATGATACATTATTTGGTATATGTCTTACAAAAGCAGGTATTAAAAAAACATCTAATCATTTGAAAAAAACGTACGGGAATCAACATAAGCTGGTCACTCACAGTACTACCAAGGTCTGAACTGTCCACACTTTCAGAAATACGGCAACGAAGTTTCCCTCCGTCCATTTCTTCGTTAAAGAGTATAGCAAACTCCATCCTCTGTGTCGTGCCACATTCAATTGACTTATTAATTGAAGATACAATTTTGATGTTTCCATCAGGTATGTTTGTGAACTCCGTTTGAGTGGAATACATGATATCTATAACCCAGTGTTTAGGTGGATGTCCAACATTTCCTTCACAAATATGTGTGAGTCCAGCTCTGTAAAAATTACCGTCATCAAATTCAAGACCAATAACTTGATCTGGATTTAATTTTAATGTAGGGTTGTCTGGTGGACCTATAATAACAATATCATTATCGATATAAAATACTTATATTGTTTTAAATACGCAAGAATGTCATTTGAATATTGTTTCAATACATTTAATTGTTGTCATTTTGTCTGTCTCCGATGAAATTCCATGAAATGATCTATAACTTAATCTGTGTCATACAGATAAGTTCATATGCATAACTTTCAAATAGAAATATCCATAAATGTTTTTCTTTGAATTAACTTTTCCAATGTTTTTATGCTGATGTTTCTGTTAATTATGGAAGAAGACGTTTCAAGTATTTGGAATTTAACTATAAAATTTAGTAACTGTAAAAGTGAATGTGCAGTAGGAATTACACAGTACAACACGAAGTTTTACCATTAACACCAAATTAAAATGTAGAGTTTGTCACCAAGATAAAAGAGGGACGAAAGGTACCAGAGGTACAGTCAAGATAAGGGTGTTGTTTTATTATTGTAAATATCATTCACTATTGCTTCATTTGAGATACTTGTTTCTGTTGATCTTTTCGTAGTGGTTATTTTTTTTCATTTTTTTTTCTTTGGTTTTGTTTTGTCTTGTCTTTTGGTATTATTAAAAAATTTCTCTGCGTTTTAAATGTATTATTTCCATAATTACTTCATTAGACTTACGTGTTGCATTTAGATATGTTTTACTCGTACTAAGCTCGTTTATTTCATCGGAGCTTGGATTTATTTCAATTAAAGAAACATGATAATATCCATCCATTGTAGAGGAAATATTCTTGAAAGTTATTGTTATATCTTCGTTAAATATTGACACATCAATATTTTCATTGGGGCAAGTGATCTGTGTACTGTTCCATTAAGATACAAATTTATTCCAAAATCTGTGTCATTGAACCCATCACCATGATAAATTCCTATCAAAATATTTTCAGTTTGCTCTGGAGCTTTAAATTTACAACGCATCTACTATCAGAGCCGGAACACAGTGCTGCTTTTAGCTCGTTATCGCAAAATATGCCTGAAACTAAATAGAATATAATATATTAACATCCTCAGTTTTAAGTAGTCATACTAATGAAATGCAAATAGGAAGGAAAAAGGAATGTCCGCAATATTAAGTTAACAGAAGAAACTACCTATATCTGGATTTAGCTTTGCTTCACAGTTTACAACGATTGAATATTAAAGTTATTTATTTGAAGGTGACCTTCAATTTAACTTATTAGCTAGGCATTGGTTACGCTTGTATAAATCGTGTTTAACCAAGGAAAGAAAAAAGAACGTCATCATTTAAAGAGAAAGAAAGGTGAATCATTTCGATCATTAACTTATTTTTTTTAACCTATTACACAAAAACCTACAAACGTACAATTGCACGAGGTCACTATTCATAGTAATCTTTTATCTGGTGATATGACTGTCTTCGAATTGGAGGTCACCCCAACAGATAATTAGATGGTTTGTGACTAAAATATACACGAAATGCTGATATATATTTCCTTGCACATGTATTGTTAATCGTTTATTACAGAATAAAGTAAAATCACCATACTGAACTCCGAGAATATTCAAAAAGGAAAAGCTCTTATCAAATGGCAGAATAAAAATACATCAAAAGACTGGATGTCAACTGTCATATTCCTGACTTTGCACAGGCATTATTGTCGTACTTATTGTAATTTGGATATACATTGCAACATGATATCATTCAAATATAAGAATTTGCGTCATATCATTAAACACGAATCCGACAGCTAATGCTCCTTTAAAAAAATCGGATTAATACATATATTTCACTCATAAAAATATAACTTCTTATTTTGAAAATAAAGAAAATCTTTGGAGTATTTTGCTACTATAATTTCGGTAAGACCGCCATTCAAAGTCCGACCAGTTATCTTTTCTGAAATGAAATTGATAGTTCTGGAGTCCTGCTGTGGAAGAAGTCATTGGCTTATTCAAGGATATACGTTCATAGTGCGTATTTTGCAGACATTACACTTGCATTATTCGCCAACTAACATTGTTGAAGGCCGTACGGTGACCTATAGTTGTTAATGTATGTGTCATTTTGGTCTCTTGTGGCAATCCTACCACATCTTCTTTTGTATAACATAATTTGATTTTTTTAACAACTTACATGACGCAGTCTTTTTTACGAATGTTCATTACACAGGAATTGAAAGCTTATGATAAACAAGTTCATGTGTTGGTTTTTACCACTACATATTTTGACTATAGATAAA